>OY540804.1:18665580-18775911 GCA_961205885.1 Ptychoptera albimana | reverse complement strand
TTTTGCTGGCTCTATGAATTGATTATTTTCTCTTTGTTTTCTTATTTTATTGTTTCGACAGAATTTAAAGTAAACCTGAAATTGAATCTTTTTAAGTACCAGGCAAAAAATTTATAGGTAGTTAGATCTAATTGGAATCGTTTTCAAAAAAAATGTTACAATGTGTGGAGACGTGGAGAATTATTTAGCAAAGACATTAACCATACACTTTTATTGAATTTCGAAAGCATATTGATAACATCGAAATTTACTTTTTTTAAACGGCACCTCGTTGATCGTACTTTGTGAAAATAAACAGGAAAACTCCAATAATGAAAGACAATAAACAAAGTTTCTATCAAATTTTGTTTTTTTTTTCTTTCTTAAACTTTTTATTTTTCTAATTATTTAACTTACAAATATATTTATATTTTTTAATTTATATGGATTTTTTTCGTTTATTTTATATAATTAGTACCGGTTATACAGTTTTGGTTTAATTTACCTTTTTTATTTTACTTTTTATAATAAACACGTTACACATTCAATAATATACACAAAGTAATCTCCATGTTTATAAGTCTTTATATTTTCAAAATAAATAAATAATAATATAAAATTAATTTTTTTTTATTTACGAAATAATAAAAGAAATTTATGTTAATTATCAGCAAAATATGTATGAGACATAGCTTGTTCGGCACTAATACGTATCGTTGGACGACAGACAAGTAATTTTTGTAGCAAATCGCGACCTTTGGAGTTCAATCGCGGAACAACTTGACTTAGAGAAGTTGTTGGATGATATAGCGGGAATGGTTTGTAATCGGCTAGTTGTGTAACGCCGGGCCATGATTCTTCGGTCGGTGTACCAAGTAATTTGAATATTCTTTTCAGTTGATCATCAACATCTGAACCAGGGAAAAGTGGACGTCCAGCGTTTGCCATTTCAGCAAATATGCAACCTTTGGATAACATTTTTATAGATATATTTGTAAAGCACAATTTATTATTTCAATATTTACCGGCAGACCACATGTCAATGCTAGTTGTGTATAATTTGGCACCAAATAAAACATCAGGTGGTCGATACCACAGTGTCACAACTTCTGCTGAATAGCATTTAACAGGAATTCCAAACGCTCTGGCTAATCCTTTAAAAAATAACGACACATTGATTATTAAACCAGTATTCTAGATATAGATTTTTATATTTACCAAAATCAGCTAATTTCAATTCACCATTTTTATTAATTAATAAATTTTGTGGTTTTAGATCACGATGCAATACATTATGGCTATGACAAAATGCCAAACCGCGCAACAATTGATACATAAAACTTTTAACCACATCCATGTCAATGTCTCCATTGAGACTATCAAAGTATTTTTTTAAATCTTGGTCGCAATGCTCAAAAACCAAAGTTAATTTTTTATCCGAATGTAAAACATCGTACAGACGTACTATGTTTTTATGTTTTAATTCCTAAAAAAAAATTATAGATTATTCAATTGAAAAATACAAAGGATATAAAGCATACCTTCAACAAACAAATCTCACGTAATGCTGAGCTAGGAACACCTTCATCATCCTCATCTAATCGTACACGTTTAAGCGCAACTATTTCCAGTGTATCACGATTTTTACCTTTGAACACAGTACCATATGTGCCTTCACCAATTTTTTCTAATTTTTCGTATTTTTGCATTTTACTTTATTTAATTTAATAACTTTTTCTATTCAATTGTATTCAATATAATATGTTTTCAAGCTAAAATAAGAAGAACAAGGAGAGATAAATCATTTATAAATCTTAACCTGAAAAACTGTTTTAAATTTATTTTTGTTCTTTTTATTTATTAATTAAATATAAATTCATTTTCTTTATCAGAGGAATTATTAAAACAATTATTGTTAATGTTTTTATAATAAGTTTAATTTAGAATCCGATTTCAAAAATGTTTATTTATGTGATTAGTTTTTGGTTACTTTTTTGACAGTTTATTTTAGTTTTTGCAAAAGGAATGACAGTTGTCGCATCTATTGCCGCTGTAAATTAACTACGACAGTAGCTACGACTTTATCGATAAACTCGAAATATTAAAATTATTTTATTTATATATTTAAATAATATAATTAAAATAAACAAATACTTTGCAAGAACTTTTTTTAAGTAAAGCATACAGTATTATTATAAAGCATACAGAACAATAAATATTGTTTTAATTCATTATAGAAAATTATTTATTAAAATGATAATAAAATAATAAAACTGGTAATAAAAGTATCGATAATAATCGAATGTAACATTTTCTCTAAAACAAGTGCATCCAACATAATAAAGTTAAAATCCCTATGGCAAATTGTGTAACCAAAAATAAAAATCAAATAAAAATAGGAAAAAATCCCGATTAGACGTGTTGCGATGTCGATGTCATTTTCTTATAAGAAAAAAATAATATTTTTTTAATTTTTAAAGCAAAGTGTGTAAAAAGTTCAATTAATTATTAATTTTTGTAAAAAGTTAATTATAAATATATATGTGATAATTCTTATTACTTTTTTACAATATTATTGTCGAATTAAGATGTAGTATTTAAAAAAAACATAATTTTGACAGATGATACTCCCCCTTTTTTTTTATTAATTTATTTTTCTTTATGTGTTTTTAATTCCTTTTTGTTTTGTTTTTTGTTTTTATTTCAATTTGTTTGTTGTTGCCGTTTGTGTTGGCGTTTTTTACGGGCTTTTTTTCCATTCTTTTATTTTTATGCATTGAATTGATTCTTTGTGCTTCGGTCATAGTTTTTTTCCGAGTCAAATTTATATATCGTTTGTTTATAATATTAAAATTAAAAGTTGCAATTTAATATCAAGTTTGTTATCAGCGTTTTTGTTTCGTATATTATGATTAATAATTTTAATTTGTATTATCAATTAGTTTTTGTACAAAAGCTTTCTTTTGTATTGAAACTTTTAGTAAAATAAATAATTTTTTTTTCTTGTTTTTGTGTTGTTTTAGGTTAATATTGTCTCTCTTGCTTTGTTTTATTTTTAAGTATTCAAAATAGCAACGTTAATTGAAAGACATTAGGGCTTTAAAGGTCAATTGTAATGTTGTTAAGAAACTTATTTCTTCATTTTTCATAATTAAATTAAGATAATAAAGAATTTTGGAAAGTTTAAATAGATACAAACAATAAAAAGAAAAAAAAAAGAAAGTGAAAATAGAAGGAAAGGGATACAAAAATGGTACCCTTAAAGGATAATGTTGATGTAGAGTGCTTTTTAGTAACAAAACATTCATGGAAAGGTAAATATAAAAGGATTTTATCAATTGGCACAGCTGGTTTGTCCACATATAATCCCGATAAATTTGATTTAACAAATCGTTGGCTATATTCCGATGTAATCAATGTTACACCAAACCGTCAAGGAAATGTGAGTCATTGAATACATAAAAAAAAGTTTATATAATTAATCTTTTTTATTGTTTTGGAATAATTTTAGACAGAATTTGTATTATCATTAAAAAAAGAACGGAAAATTGATACAATAAAGCTATCATCAGAATATCGAAGTGAAATAATAACATCAATACAGAAGTATTTTAAAGAATTTTCTGAAAAACCGAAAATTATACAAGTTTGTTTATTCATTATTTCTATAAATTTTAATTTCAACTAAAGTTGGTATTTTTGTGTTGTAGAAGTATCAAGCATATAAACATCATTGGTCTGGCATTAGCTTACCAACAGTATTAGAAATAACACCATGTTCATTAGATCAATTAGATCCAACCACAAATACAATATTAGCTAGCTACAATTATAAAGACATTGAGGGTATAATTGGTATACAGGATTATAGTAATGGCATTGTATTAGCAACTGGTGGTTTTAGTCGTTTGCATTTATTTAGAATAAATAATCATCTTGAAATTGTTCAAAGTATGGTGCAAAATTCTTTACAAAATTTATGTATTGACATAAAGGTACTTAAAAATCAAACAACATTAGAACAATTTGAAAAGGAACGATTTGGAAAATATAGCGGTGATAATTATCAGACATCAATGGCAGAATTTATTGTACAGAAAATATCACCACGGCAAAATGAGCCAACGAAGCGCATATTGTGTTTGACCGATTTAACATTATTGGAACGTGATCCACAAACGTATAGTGTTTGTACATTGAGACCATTGACTAGCATTTATGCGTTAATTAGAGATATTGATAATATACAAATGTTTTCGATTGAATATAAAAATGGACACATACGTTCATATATTACAAATGATCGGTTTGTATAATTTATTGATAAACTGTTCAAATTTAGTATACTAAAATTTGTAATTTTTAGTGATTCTTTATTGGCAACTTTATTAGATGCTGTACGCTCCTGTGGAAATCAAGATGTACACGTCCGTGTAACATGTACACCACGCGGTAAACGAGTTGTACCATTAAATGCTTCTGTTGATGAAGAAACTGAATCAAACTTATTACGTTACATTATAAATAATTTACAATATCCAACGAAGCGCTTAGAGGTGTTGGAAAGGTTTGTTTAAATTGTATTCTCTATATTTTTATTTCTAATTTTATATATTTTAAATCTAATACTTTATTCTTTTAAAAATTTATAGATTTAATGCAAATATACCTTATAGTGGTCTTAATTATAGTGTAACACCTGAAGTAAATTTTATTTTTGTTACGAATTTATAAAATTATTTTAACCTTTTTTTTTTTTTTTTGTTTAACAGAGTTTGTTCGCTGAAAATAAAGAACGTTTAATATTAGCTGCTTTACAAGCATTAATACAAAAAGATAATGATAATACAACACAATTGAGTAATATTGAGCTAGAAGGGACATATCATTCCTTAAGAAGATTATTAGCTAGTAAAATTGGTTTTGCAGCATTTACAAATCTACCAGGATTTCGTGAACAAATTGGTAAAAAGGTTGTACAATCATTACGTCGTAATAATTTAGCAGTAACATATGCCTCAATTGATATGTTAAATTCATTAATGCACTCTATAAATCAAGATTATGATTTAAAACAAGAACAATTAAATAAATCATCGTTATTATCATCAAAAAGTTTCTTGGAAAATCTATTAGATATGTGGACAAATCATGTGGTAAATATAATTATTATATTTGATTTTATATTGTTTTTTTTTATTTTTATTTATTGTTTGTAGACATTGGGCAGTGGAGCACTTATATTATCAGCAATGTTGGATTTTTTAACATTTGCGCTGTGTGTACCGTATAGCGAAACAACAGATGGCAAACAATTTGATATATTACTAGAAATGGTTGCTGCACGAGGTCGTTCATTATATAAATTGTTTCAAGTAAAGAAAACAACTTAAAGTATTAATTATATTTATAATATAATAATAATTGTTTTTTTTTGTAGCATCCTTCACTAGCTATTGTTAAAGGTGCTGGTTTAGTTATGCGAGCATTAATTGAGGAAGGTGATAATTCTGTGGCAAGACAAATGCAAACATTAGCACTAGATGAGGCAGCAGTTTGTCGTCATTTATTAGTTGCTTTATATACACCATTTAATGATAGTACAATGTCCATACACCGTCAATTATCTAGGTTACTATTATACAATAGATTTTAATTATAATATATTGATTTCATATTTCTTTTTATTAGGCATTTAATTGGACTATGGATTACTGATAGTGAAGAAGCTATGAATTTGTTGAATCGAATTTTTGTATGTTGCTTTTATTGTTTCTATTAGCTTCAAACTGTTATTGTTATTGATACTATAATTGTAATATATAAATTACTGTTTCTATTGATTAAATTAACTTTAGTACTTTGTATAGTTGGTTCACGGTAAACAAGATACAAGTCATTAATTTTATGTTAACAAGAGTCATAAATCAAAATAATTAACAGTTTGGAACCTAAAAAATAATTATTTTATTTTTATCCACTTTCTTATTTCTTAATGTTTTCAATTTAATTTTAGCCTGCTGGTTTGCTAATGTTTTTAGAAAGTGAAGATCCTGTACCAAAAACAGATTTAGAAGATGATAAGTTAAATTTTCGTGATAATTTAAAATTAGCAATTCAACATTCCAGTAAAAATAAATTAAATTTAATTGAAAAGCATTTAGAAGGTATTAAACATTGGGGCTTAAATTTAATTGATCGCCAGGAAAAAATCAATCAAGCGTTGAAAAATCGTCCGATTGTGTTACGTAATCGGCGTCAGAAGAAGAAAACAACCGAGAATTTAATGAATTTACCATTATTCTATTATCAATTTAATAAGGATCATTGCCTACCGAATTTAATATGGAATCATAAGGTTTGTTTCAATTTATTTATTTTTTAAATAATTAATAATTACCTGTTTAACATTTTATTTTGTATTTATTTGAAGACAAGAGAAGAGTTAAGAACATCATTAGAAAATGAATTAAGACAATTCTCGTCTGATAAGGAATTAGCTGGTAATACACTTGTTGCATGGAATTATGAAGAGTTTGAAGTTACTTATCAGGTATTATAATATTAAATCATTTTATTTTCTCTTTAATATTATTTATTTTACTTTTAGTGCTTAGCCGATGAAATTAAAATCGGTGACTATTATATACGATTAATATTAGAACGTGATGATTGGCCACAAAATTTAGTTAAAAATCCGTAAGTGAAATATTCTGCGAATGCTGTGAATTTTTATTTATAAATTTTCTGATCTAATTTTAGTATTGAATTATTCAATGCATTGTATCGCCGTGTGTTATGTCGTAATCGTGTCAATGATGACCAATTGACAATAACATCATTACAAGCATTGGCAAAAGTTTATAAACGTTATTATGAGGATATTGGCTATTTTAGTGACATTAATTATATATTACAAATGCTGGATAGAGTATGTAAAATGCACAACTTACAAATAAAAAAATAAAATAAAATAAAATAAAATTATGTATTTTTAGTGTTTATCCCCAGCATTAAGAGATGCTTTGTTAGGATTGATTAAAAATTTAGTGTTGAATAAATCGAATTGTCGACCATTGACTGATCATATTAATTGTTTAGTTGATTTAATAACATTAGCACATTTACATAAAGGTGAAATAATATATTATTATTTGAGCATTTATTAACGATAATTAAATTACAGGCCGAGCATTACCAAATACAAAAACAAATGTTATTGAAGCTGGACCAAATATGCATTTAAATGAAGAAAAAGATTGGTATTACAATATTGAAAAGGATAATGATAAACCGGAACGTTGTGGCCCAGTTACATTTACAGAAGTTTGTGCTACATTTGAATTTTCCCTTAAACTAAATTAATTAATTATATTGAATTTCTATTAATTTATTAAGTTAAAAGAATTATGGAAGAAAAATATATTAACACCAAGAACTAGATGTTGGGCTGTTGGTATGGATGGTTGGCGTTCACTTCAACAAATTCCACAATTAAAATGGTTTGATGGAAAATAAAATATTTATGAAACATATAAATAATATTGTATATTATTTTAGGTGCTTAATGGCAAAAGGGCAACCAATTTATAATGAAACCGAACTGGCATCACATATATTAGATATTTTGATAAAATGCACAAGTTTCTTTCCGTCACGTTCCAAAAATGATGATGCTGTACTAATACCAGGGCCGCGCTTATCCCGACGTTTGACTGAATTTATATGTTTGCCACATATTGTACAAGTGTGTTTAACTCATGATCCCGGTTTACTAGAACGTGTCGCTACATTATTATGTCAAATTATGATTGATAATCCAGAAATGCCAAAAATATATTTAACTGGAATATTTTATTTTATGCTAATGTATACAGGCAGCAACATATTACCAATAGCTAAATTTTTAAAAATAACACATATGCGACAAGCATTCAGAAATGATGAATTGACTAAATCAGATATTATGAACCGTAGTATATTAGGACAATTATTACCAGAAGCTATGGTTTGCTTTTTAGAAAATCATAGTGCGGAAAAATTTGCAGAGATATTTTTAGGTGAATTTGATACACCGGAAGTAATATGGAGTACAGAAATGAGGTATATTATCTTTATTGATGTTTTAAGAAAATGTATATTAAAAGAAATTTGTTTTATTTTTTTCTATTAGGCGTTTGCTAATTGAAAAAATATCAGCGCATATCGCTGATTTTACACCACGCCTTAAAGGACACACTATGGCAAGGTATGTTGTTATTATTATTTATTCTTAACAACTTTTAATAAAATATTTTTTCTTTTATTTTTTTTATAGATACCCATATTTAGCTATTCCTATTATTAGTTATCCACAATTAGAAAACGAATTATTTTGTCATATATTTTATTTACGTCATTTATGTGATACAGCTAAATTTCCAAATTGGCCAATAGCTGAACCAATTAAATTATTAAAACATACCTTAGATGCGTGGCGAAAAGAAGTCGAGAAAAAACCACCTACCATGACAATACAAGAAGCTTATGAAAATTTAGGAATTGATTTAGTAAAAATACCAAAGCCTGATGAATCAATGATCAGAAAAAGTTATTATCGATTAGCGCAAATGTATCATCCTGATAAAAATCCAAAAGGACGTGATATTTTTGTTAAAATAAATCAAGCGTATGAATTTTTATGTTCACGTACCTCATGGATAACGGATGGACCAAATCCAAGTAATATTGTATTGATATTACGAACACAAAGCATTTTATTTGATCGTTATTCGGATGGTAAATTATTAGTGAGTTACTTTTAATATAAAATAACAATACAATTTATTTCATTTTCAGAATTACGACCATATAAATATGCGGGTTATCCACAGCTCATAAAAACTATTAAATTGGAAACTCAAGACGAGCAATTATTTTCCAAAGAAGTTCCTTTATTAATATCAGCATCTGAGTTATGTTATCACACAGTACATTGCTCATCACTAAATGCTGAGGAATTACGCCGTGAAAATGGTATTGAAGTATTACTAGAGGCATATTCACGATGTGTATCAATATTAAGCAGTGATACAAACAAAAATTCAATAAACTATCAAGTGATAACAAATATTACGCGTTGTTTTGATGTTGCATGCAATTTTGAAAATTGTAAAAAGAAAATAATTGAATTGCCACAACTAATCACCGACGTGTGTCGTTGTGTATATTTTAAACATACATTGTCAATTAATTTAATAACTAGTTTATCAGCAAATAATTATGATTTGCAATGTAATTTAATACAAAACGGTATTTTGTGGTCACTATTATTATATTTATTTGATTACGATTATACGTTAGATGAGAGCGGAGTTATAATAGAGGAAAAAACAAATCAACAACAGGTATCAAATAATTTAGCAAAATTATCAATAATTGCATTAATATCATTGTGCGGTTATGACATGAGTTTAAATGAAAAATTATATAATGAAAATGAAATAACTGCAATGACAACAGTTACCACAACTGTATCCGAACAAGATAAAACATCAGCAACTTCATCGCCTGAACAAGGAACAAATTTAATACAACGTAATTTAAATAATTCACCATATACAAAAAATGCAACAAATATATTAACACAAAATAGTAATAATATAAATAGTAATAATGTGAATGAGAAACAAGAAAGTGGAAATGGAAGTGGCGGTGATAATAATGAGGATATTGGTTTAACAATAAACAATGATGATAATACAATAAATAATAAATATAAAATTAGTGGTAAACCAAAAAATATAATCATAAAGAAAATATTAGATCATTTGATAACACCGTATATAGCAAATAAATTAATTTATGATAAAAACATAAATGTATTGAAATTATTAACATCAAACACAAGAAATCCATATATTATATGGGATAATAATACCCGTGTACAGTTAATTGATTTCTTAGAAACACAACGACTAATAAATATAAAAGAGAAATATAATGATATAATTGATATATATAATGTTGTTAAGAAATTCAATTATATACAATATAAGGATGAATTAATAATAAATAATATATTTATTAATGTGTACAATGAAATGCCTACATTTATAATAAATAAACCAAAAATATTTATTATAAATTTATTAGAATATATAAAGCAAGGCTATAAATTTTTGTTGAAAAATCATAAAGCGAATGCAATTTTAAAACCATTACAGTTAACACCAAGTGGTATTAATACGATGACGACGACAACAACTGGTGGTACCGCTATTAATAAAAATCAAAAGAATATTTTACATAATAACAGTGATAATGATTTGTTATTATTAAATGATTATAATCGTGCAAAAATTTTAAAACAACTAGAAACAGAGAATACCGATGATTTAGATAATAAAATATATGATTTTAGTCAAACAAATAGTATTGATAATATAATAATGACATTAAAATCATTAATTTATGTTATTAAATCAAATGTTGGTGTTGAAATACAATTAATTGGACATTTTGATATGCTATTTGATTTATTATCAAAGAATTTATCCGAACAGGTGATTATTATTATTTATAATTCAATTACCTGTTGATTTATTTTACCTGCTTTGTTTTGTTTTTCTGAAATTTTTATTAACGTTATTCAGTTTTCTTTTATTTTTTGCTTATTAACATATAAATTATAAATTAAGTCAATTCTTATTATTTCTTTTCATGGTTTTTGTACTTATTTTCCTTGCAGGATCGTATAATAAAATCATTAGCATTAGAATTAGTGTCATTAGTATCACGTAATAAAGAATGTGTTAATGAAATAGCAGCATGTGAGTTACTAGGTAATTATTTATTAACAATGAAAGATAATGATTTTAAAGATTTACAATTAAGAATATTAGAAACATTGTCAGGGTTAATAAATGTACAAAAAATGATTAAAGAAGCACATAGTAAAGGTAAGCTGAAATGAGCTGAATTATTATTTCATTTTGTTTAATTTAATTTAAATTATTTTAGGTGCTGTTATTTATTTATTAGATTTATATTGTAATTCTAATAATCCACAAGTACGTGAGTGCTGTGCTGAGCTCCTAGCTAAAATGGCTGCAGATAAATTGAGTGGACCAAAAGTATTTTCTGCTTTTCTAATCTTTTCTTATTATATAAATTTTTATTATTGTTTATTTTTAGGTACGAATAACTGTATGTAAATTTTTACCGGCTGTGTTTTTAGACGCGATGATCGATTCACCACCAGTATCTGTGCAAATGTATGAGACCACACATGAACATCCAGAATTAATATGGAATGATAAAATTCGTATAAATATATCGGATTCAATACAAAAATTAACGCGAAAATTTTATAATAAACAAAAATCAAATACAAAATTATTATGGAAAGATCCAGAACAATTAGATGATATTGTAACAAATGAAATTATTGTTTCCGGTGTTTATTTACGTTTATATATACAAAATCCTGGCTGGACATTACGCAAGCCAAAACAATTTTTATCCGATTTATTAGATTTTGTTGTTGAGAATATAAATCGATCTGGTGTTGATGTTAATACATTGGATGTATCTACAACAGCATTAATATCATTATTGAATGCACAACCGAATTTAACTGATCATATACCGGTATTAGGTCATATACCGAAATTTTTCCGACAATTGTCTGTACAACCGAAAAGTGCTATCAATGTATTACATCAATTATCAGTATCTGAAGTAATTTTATTGTCTATTTTTCGTTTTTTTTTTTTTTTTAAATATGTTGTAATAATTTGTTTTTAATTATAGGTTTGCGTAGCAGCAATATCTCAAACGGAATGTATAAATTCATTAAAAAAATGTATGGAGCATAATAAAGAATTAATTTCGATTGTTTGTGAGACATTAAGCCGCTTATTTAAATATCAAAATGTTTGTAGATTTTGACATGGCTTCATTTGTACATTTAATTAATTAATTTCATTTATTTTAGGATTCTCTTATAAGACAATCATTAGAATGCAATTTGATACAATATTTATTAAATTTACTTGAGAGTCGCTTGGAAACAGCTGAAAATCCATCAATGGTATTAATAATTTTGCTTTTATTATTATAATTTTTTTTCAATAATTTTCATTTTGAAATAGGTAAAAGCACAAATCGTATCTGCTCTGAAAGCAATGACACGTAATCTAAATTACGGTGATAAAGTTCAACATATATTGAATACAAATCCTATATGGAATGAGTTTAAAGATCAAAAACATGATCTTTTTATAACGGATAATAATATTCGTGGATATTTAACTGGTTTGTTGATTATATTAAATTTTATTACTGTGAATTAAGGAGGTATTAATATATAATTTACTTAAATTAGGAGCACCCAATCCAACAGCTGGATATTTAACACAGGGTCCCAGTAAGAATATTGAAGTTTTAACATCACCACCGCCAATCGATCGTGATGATCCGCTTGCCAGAAATACGGATTAAAATGTTTAAGCAATAAAAACTTATAAAAATATTAAAATGATGATAAATATAAAAAGAAAATTAAGAATGATTTCAATTAATTAATAAACAGGGTTATAAATATAATTATATGATTTTCTTTCCTGTTTTTATTTAATTATGATATATTTAAGAAGATAAAACAGAAGAAAGAAATTACTAAAAAAAGAACTCTTTAAAGACTTTAAAATAGCTAGAAATTGCGAATGATACGAATAAATATTTCAATGACATGCATAATAATTATTTTGTGATTTATAAAAAAGAAAAGTTTTTTTTTTTTTTTGATTAGCATTTACACATTAATTACGTTAAATTTTATCTTATTTCATGAGAATGTAGAAAAAATAGCTGACTCTTTGCTGACGTCTTTTTCTTTTGTTTTTTGCTATTGCTGTGCTAATAATTATTTAAAATAATTCAAAGTGACTTTGGTACTTTTGTTGACTTATACACAACATATGAGTTTATTTAACAAATACTTTCTTATTTACAAGAAAAACAGATCGAAAATCATAAATTATAATTAGTTTATATATATATAAATAAAAACCACATAATATTTATGCCTTTTATGTCTTTTTTAAATAAAAATTAAAAACTAAAAATAAATTATATTTAATAAAGAAATTTAAAATGTAAATAAAAAATGAATAGAAAAAAGTATATTATTATTAATTTACTTTATTATAACATATAATAATATTAATATTAATAATAAATAATAATAATAAAACAAATGTTTATTAGAATATAAATTAAAACAATTTGATTATGAAAATATTTTTTTTTTTTGTGTTTCTTAATGAAAAGAAATTATCCTATTAATTGATATATAGTTTGATGTTTTTTTTTATTTAGTTTTTTTATTATTATTCTTTTTCATTTTCTTATTCAATTTAAACTTTTTTTTTCATTTTCTTTTTTTCACATTATTTTATATACAAATGAAAAACTTTATATGTATTTTTTTTTCTTATTTAAATAAAAATTATAAAAAAAAAAAAACAATAAAATAGATAAAATTTGTTTTGTCGAAAAATTGGATTGATTTTGTAATTTTACGACTAACCAAAAGTCCAAATTGTCGCTTTATAAACATCAATTGGGGGATGTAATACGGTCGGGATACGATGATTTTGCAAATTTGTTATATATAAAACTCACTAATCGATCATCTATAAAGCGTGGTATCGTTGTAAATACTGTTAACTCAGCAATTATTACCCCCTAGGGAACTAAGCTGTTGTTTGCTTAAGTATAAAAATTTACACAGTTCAGCCAGTGTTAACAAATGTCTTGGAAGTAAAAGTTTTAAAATACACCGTGTTAAGAAAAGATAAGATGCATGACTCATTAACTGGTTCTTAGATGAGCTAAATTAGATACTTACTAAAACTTTAAAAGATATATTAATTAGATTATTAATACAAATCCTTATGAATCCTTATTAAAAAAAAAGATAACTCAATAAAACTGAATATTTTACACTAAGATATTAATTAAAAAATGTATAATTAAAGTAATTGAATAAAAATAAATCTCATAGATGGCGATATGAAATAGAAGATTTTTTATAATTTTTTTATTTTGCAAATTTTATTACTAATTTCTCATTTCTGCTAATAATCACAAAACTTTCTCATTATTTATAAAATTAAATTACTCACCTGTATATAAATTAGAAAACTAGAAAACATATTTATTCATTTGTATGAAAAGTTTTTCTATTTTTTCTATTTCAATGCAAAAAAAAAGAAGGAAAAAGAAAACTAAAATCATAATATAAATGTAAAATGCTTTATTATTCATTCAATAGTTTATTCAGGAATAAAATTTAAAAAAAGGAAGAAGTGTAAAATCCTTTTAACCATTTTTTGTTTAATAGAAAGATGCGGTAGCGAAGCATAATTTTAGGAATAATGACTCTTTTTTTTAATGATGCTTTGGTTTAATTAGATTTTTATTTAATTTAGATATAATGATTGCATGTTGTGCATTTTTATCCAGTAATTTAACAAAATAGCAATTTGATTAAAGCTACTGACTGATTAGCTGCTGCTTATGTCATTTGAATTTAAGTGCCAGATATCCTGAAGCAATTAAAAGTTTTATTTTAGCACCAGACATGTCTGTTCTCTAATTATAATTATTTACGCTTAATTATACAACAGTTGCTCAAGTAATATTCCTTTTTTACTTTTAGAGATGTAAACAAACGCCAAGGCCGATGTAGAAATAATCCAACTTACCTGTTAAAAAAAAAACAACAGACTAACAAAATGACTAAAGGATAATTAAAAAAAGAAAATAAAATCAATTAATCATCTAACGTTTAACATAGAAAATACAAAATAAGGGAGGATAAAATTAAATCACTTTGGTCATATAAGCAAGTAACAATTACACTCGTGCATGCAATAAACTGATTACTCACCCACTAAATGCCGTTTAATTTCTTTATAAACTTGATTACATTTCTAATTAATATTTATTATTCAAATTGATTGCTTTGTAGTTTCTTTCTTTTTTTTCAATGTAATGATTTTTTTTTTCTTTTCCATATATACACAGAGCTAAAGAATTGTTAATCATTCTAGTTGTAAAGTAAATTAGTTAATTTTAAGTCAGGCGATTTTACCAGAAAGATTAACTTGTTTGCTGTTTCTAATACTTTGTAACATGAGATGGAAACATAATAATAAATTCGTGGAATTTGTGAATTATTTACCTGTCACAACACAGATACGTTTCCTATATAATCTAAAACATCAAATAATCCTTATGACCTTTCAATAATTTATTTTCAACCAGTTATTTATTTTAAATATAATTACAAATTCAAAAGAATTAGTTTTAAAATGTAATCGATTATACAAAAATTTGCAAACCACAAGAATCCTTTGATAGAAGCTTGAATGACAAATCGAGAGACTTCTGGTTAGGTGAAATGGAATAAAAACACCGGCCCAGAAGTAAAAGTAAAAAAAAAAAAACCAAAATAAAAATATAAACGTTCTTGGAAATAAATAATAAGGTCTGATTTTTTTTTTCTTTTTGTTTTTCGAAGCAAATAAAAAAGTATTTTTCTTATTTTCGTCTGGCTATTTATTCGGTATTTTTAACAATTTTATCCTTGAATTTTTGGTTTTTTTTTTGTCTCTTGAGATTGAATAAATTTAAATCTATAATTTACTATTGACTTTCTTTATGTTTTTCTGTTCTGTACTGTTCTCTATTTTATTTTATGTGTGCGTCTGTTATCCAGCGAAATAATGAAATAAAAAAACACTTTAAGGAGAACTTAAATTTATATATATTTATATAGAGGAAAAGAAATAAAAATAGAAGAAAAAAAAATTGCGATAAGATTAGAAAAGAAAGTTAAATTTGAACGGAAATCCCAGTGAGCATAACAAACGTTTCAAGGTCAGTTAAATACTAAACACAGGAGTAAGGTTCAAAGTTAATAGGAAATTTAGAGACAGAACAGTAATTTCAATCACCACCACAAACAGTTATAAGGGTGTTAAAAAAAGAAATGATAACCGCAATAAAAACAACGCTTACGCCGTGTACCATTTCCGTTATTTGTGTGTTTCCCACCCACAGTTGGTGCAGTTTATCAAATATATAAAAGCAAAACACATATTGTGTTCGCTTCTATGATCCTATTATTTTGGTGTTACTAAGTATTTTATGTACTTATTTTCAGTGTCTAACGACGGACAAAATATCTATTTTTTTTTTTTTTTTTATTATAATTCTGAAAAGATTTATTTTATTTAATTTTATTATATTATTTCAATCAGAAGTAATAATAATACGAGAATAGAAAATAATAACAATTTATGGGTGGTATGTATTATGCCCAGCATACGTTGTTGTCTCGGCTGGTGCTTTTGCTCCTGTTGTTGCTTTATTCTCTTTTCTTTTTGTGTTTTTAACACGTTATTATATATTTTTTTTTAAATTTAATTTAATTTATTTTTATTGTTTTATTATCATTATTATTGATAATATTATTATTATTTATTTTTCTATAAAACGACATGAAAAAAGTTGGGACCTTTAGTTTGTTCTATAGATTACAGTTTATTAAAAATTGTTCAATTGTGATTTTTATATTTATTTGTTATGTGTAATAAGATTACAGGCAGTCTCGTGTTTGGTTCAATAATGTATTTTATATGCTATGAGAATGTATCATAAACTAAGTAGTACATAGATGAATATATAAATAATAAATGCAATTGGAGATTTTATAGCATTTATTTGGTTGTTTTGTTTTGATTCACAAAAGGTCAAAGATACAATAAAATTTATCGGTTAGGCAGAATAAATTGATTTATAATAAGAATTGATCAGTGCCGAGCAATTAGGCTTACATAATCAAACCGTAATTGCACCTTGCAATTGTTGATAAGAATTCCTTTTTTTTTTTGGTTTATTCTATTTTCGGGGGATTTAGTTGGTTGACTATATGACGTTCATTAATTATTTAGATTCGTTATAATTGTGGAATTTCTATGTTTATAATCTGGTAAATAGTTTAACTCAAAGAGCTTTTGTCTACGAATAATCACCGTAGTAAGAACCATATATATATTTATGATATCACAACAATTGCATATTGATAATACACAAAAATGATCATCGAGAATCTAGATTATTATACCTAAGCATTAAAATACAAAATGATTAAAAACTGTTGATTATGGGATATATTTCCATTCAATATTCTAATGTAAATTATCAACGATTTTCTAGTTTTCACCAAATTTTTATGAAATCAAAACAAATAACAGTTAATACTCGAGCCTTTTGTTGTACACCACACATTTCAATTTATTTTACCTATAACCATTTTACATGTACCATTGATAAAAGGTATTGCAGACCACAGCTCTGTGGTCAAACATAATCAATAGAAATTTCTTTTGTGAAATTTGCCTGAAGTTTTGTTTATTTGTTTGTTGTTTTTTAGTAGTAGAAAATCATAAATAATAAAATATTTGTATATGTAAAATGACTAGAAATTGTTTATTGGTTAATGAATATCAAATCCGTTTTATCTGATCTCGGTGTGCCTATAATTATGTATTTAAAGTAGCCAGCAGTACATAACCGCCATGTCCTGTGTACCTGATTCGATTACAACGTTAATCAAATTTTATCTGCACTACATTTCATTAATGTGATTAAAGTAATAAAAATAATTTTTGTTTTTGTATATTAAGTTTATGTTTTGTTTAAAATGTTTAAGCACCACGGCTTTAAAGTATAAAACAATAATAATAATAATAATAAGCGAATTTAAAGCTTACTTGAGACATTTCTTAAATACAAGACAAAACACACGAATGTTTAAGCTTAAATTAAAGTTTAAAGATAAATAAATTTTTTTTTTTTTTTATTTACAGCTTTTTAATACTCAAGTTTCCATAATATTTTTCTTTTTTAATTTTTTTTTTTATTTATATATTTATGTTAACGTTGCCTCTATCTGCTTATTTGCGCATTTTTTTTGTACTGTTGTATAAAATCGTCAATAGACATCGAGTAGTAGGGGATGTAAAGATAAAATAATTTTTTTTTTTTTTTAAACAAAAAACAAAACTAACAGACACATATAACAGTATAGACATCTAAACGGATAGAGATACAAAACACAATAATAATATTAGATAAATTTTGATGCGAATAATGTACATTTTAGACGTGCAAAATACCTTTTGTGTTTTGTGCTTTTTGTTTTGTTTTTTTTTTTTTTTTTATATACAAATTACGTATTCATACATTTTATTTTATTTTCATACATATTTTAGATGATGTTTATCTCCCTTTGCCATACTTATGTTTCTTTATTTATTTATTTTTTTTTATTTAAATAATTTTTATTTTCCTCCAATGTTGAATTGGATTGCGATGATGGATCAACAAAAATAAACAAATGTTGTCGTCTTTTAAATAAATTTTCAATTTTCTATTTGTTTTTTTTTTCTTCCTCTTTCCTTTCTTTTTCTTCTTCTCTTTTTGGTAATCTTATTCTTCGCATGGTTTTTTCTGTTTTGTTGTTATATGTAGGGTTGTGTGATCAAAGCTTTCTTATTATTTGTTTTTTTTTTTCTTTCTGTAACTTTATTGCTATGTTTTATATGATGATTTAGTGAGTGGGGCGGAAAGAAAGGGAGAATTCTACGCAAAAATTAAAGAAATTTTTATTATTTTAAATATATTTGTTAATTTAAAATTTATATTTAGCTACTTTACAGTACTTTCTTGATTATATTAAACGATTATATCTCTTTATATTTTGATTATTTCGAAATATGGTTTAAACAGGTTTTAACAAAATGTTTTATTTATTTTTACTTATAGATTAGCATAAGAGTGAGATACTTCGTAGGCTTTCTTTTTAAATGATAATACCTATTATAAGCTACAGAAGTTTGGAATGATAGCAGTACAGCAGTAATTATTAATAAGTTTATAATCCGCGTTATTTCCGATAAGATAGTTGAAAACTTGACATTAATTATCATAAAGATTAACAGCAGATCATTGATATGATGTGTAGGTGCCTTTAAATAATATTTTACCAAAATTACCTGTTTATCAGGATTAGTTTAAATATCGCATACTCACATAACTCAGGAGAATCTTTCGTGACATGCATTTTATATCTAATTGTGTTAGTTAAAAATCGTTTTTGGTCTTATTATAAGAAGTTTGTTAAAAGTATAGTCAAACAAAGCATTAAATTTTAGTATAAAACAATTATCAAAACTGGCCTTTTAAGTTTAGTCCCTGTCCTGCTCCTTAATTAGTTTAAAAGTGTTGAGTAAGGGTATTACAATATTTCTATTCATTTTGAATGTTAATCAACAAAATTTTAAATAAATTATGTTAACTTTGCAACATTCAAAGTAATGTTTTTAATATGATGCATAACAAAATGTTGAGCTACTACTGTATAATTTATGTTATGCATTCACCATAATTAATTATTCATTAATTAATTAATGCTAATTTTAACATTATTGCTATAAGCGCAAAAACTCTTCAAATGAAAATTCATCCTGGCATTTTCATTAAAGCAGTCAATTTTATTTTATTTTATTTATAATCTCTCTCATCGTGCTGCTAATAAACTGTCAGCAAGTAAATGCAAAAAAAAATATATATATATATAAATTTTTTCTATTAAATTAATTGCATTACTCTTTGCATTACTTTGTAATTTTAATTTGTTTGCTGTACGTACAAAGTTTTTAGTTTTCCTATGAAAAAAAAAAGGAAAAAAAAAACGAACGTCAATGTTTCGTAAAATGTTGAAAGTTAAGCGAATTGCATACATAAGTCACTTTCTTAATCTATATTTTTCCCATGATTAATAATAATAAATATTCAGTTTTTATACTACCAATGTTAGTTTATTTATTTATTTGTGACAAATGGGGTGTGAAGAAACAAAAGTTTAAAAAGTTTTTTTTACTTTTTGTATGCATTTTTTAACTTAACAATGTAGCTTTTGCGACTAAAAACCAACAAATTTCCATATTTTTTTCGTAGTTTAGTTTTGTTTTAAATTTAACAAGTGGAAAGAAATGGAAAAAAGGAACGTGACAAGTCACTTAAGACTTAAATGATCACTGACAAGATGTTGTTGAATTTTCTACATAAAATTATTAAAAATTGTTTATAAAATTCATTTGCTATTAAACTTTTTTTTGTCTTGTTTTTGGTCTTTTATTTGTTTCCAGTAGTGGTGTATTATGGGTGGTTATGGGTGGTTTCCACTTATTTTTTTTGTATCCAATAGTCGGCTTGAATTTATTTTATTTTATTTTTTTAAATCCGATAGCAATAAAATTACAACTTTATTACGTTTGAGTGTCTTCTTGCTGGCGAGTGTGGGTGGTCAATAAAATTATTTATTATAATAGAACTAAGAAATATAAGAAAAAAAAGGCCGAAACACGTGCTGTCCTTTAATTTTATTTTTGTTTTGTTGCATTTTGGTTATCATTTTTTGACTTTTTTTTTTCTTACTTTATCTTCTTCTTCTTCTTTTTCGCATTATTATTATTTTTGAATGAGCTTTTGCTGAGTGTTTTTGTTATTTAAAAAAAAAACAACTTTAAAGGTTTTTATCCGAATATTTTCCATTTTTTTTTATTTTTGGATGTTGTTTGTTATTTTTAGTACTTTTGTTATTTAAATACAATAAAAAAAAAAAAAAATCCATTTTTCCCACAATAAAGAATTTCTTTTTAAAACAGTATAAAAAGTTTCATCAAGTAAAAGTGGTGTAAAAAATAAATAAATAAATAATAATAATACTACAATTCTGTTAGTTTTATTTTGTCATAAAATAAGTAAGCATGCCGAGCAAGAAAATCCATTCAATTCACAAATCGGTATTGTTTATTTTTCATTATTTTTTACCAGGGAATAATGAAAAAAAAAGATTCAAAAACACAAGATTTTGATTGTCAATATATAAATAAAATAAAAATCTGGCAAACGATTAATATTCAACTATTTTCGATGAATAATTGGTAAGATGTTTGCTGAACAGAAATGTTGCAAAAGTGGCTATGATATGAAATTCATCATCGTTGATTTTGAGTAAATGATGTTTGGGTGGGTAAAGAATTGCAAAATGATCACAATTCTAACTTATTGTTATTTCGTTGCAAAATTCATTTTTGCTCTTAATGCTACTTTAATGCAATTCCATCTCAAGTTGTCCTACTTCAAAGCTGTATTCTTCTATACATTTAATAAATAAACAACAAGAAAATAAAATATACTGATAAAGAAATTGCAATAAATTATTTTAAAAAAAACAAAGCAAAATACCATATGCGGAGTATAATTTTTGTTTTTTATTTTCCATTTATCCATCCTTTTTCATTAATTTATTTATTTATTTTTTCAACCATTTTTATAATAATAGAGAATTTTATTGCCGCTTTTGTTTGTTGTTGGCGTCGTATGCGCTCATCTAACTAGAACAAAATCAGGTCAAGTTTAATGTTTATTTTATTTAAATTTAAATTTATTTTTATATTTATTCTCCTACAAATAATAATTATCATTTATCTTCCTTCTTTAAAAAAAAAAAAAAAAAAAAACTTATTTAAATCTACAAAAAAAGAAAAATAAAAAAAATCCCACACACAATGAGGGGCACAAAATTGAAAAATATATTTTTTTAATTAAATAAAAATAAAAAGAAAAATAATACGGAAGCTTTTTAAAGCTTAAATAATTGTTCCCATTAATTTTTAAGCTTATAAAAAATTAATTTTTTATTGCGATGTTCTGTTAAAAGTTTTAGTCGTTTTTTAAGCTTTTTAATGGATATTGTTGTTCGTTTTTAAGTTTTTTTTTTGTCTTTTCCTACTGCTGATGCTGCCGCTACCATCTTATTCCTTTTTATTTTTTTTGTTTTAGTTACTGAGATATCATCAGAGTTGTATTAGGGGTGAGTATGAAGTTTAAAATTTTTTTCGTCAATTTTAATTATTGAAGTGTTATGGGATTTGAAGGCTTTACAACGCGAAGTATTTAATAGAAAAAAATTGTTTAGTCCCAGATGCAGTCGCAACTTATAAGGACAGCATCGCTCAAGTGTTAAGCATTTAGCCTTTAATTAATTAATAAAAAAGCGTTAAAGGGCACGCAATATGATAGAAAACTTTGAAATTAAAATAAAAATTTAAAAATAAATTCCAAATGCTATGTAACGACGTTTTATCACCAAAAGCCGCTTAAAGCAATAATCATTTTTCATTGTCCCAAAAAGAAAAAAAAAAAGCAAAAGCTTTAACAAACACTAAATATTCTGTTGTTCATTGTGGTAATAATTTCTCTCCTTAAAGATTAGTGCCATCTCTGTTCGATTTAGAAATGAAATTAAATTAAAAAGTTAAAAAGTTTTGTTGTGGTAAAATTACATTAAAATATTATATTTAAATTTTTGTTTGTGCTTTCTTCATTCATTCATTCATTATTTTTATTTTTTTTAATATTCTAGAATTGTGTGCATCGTTATCGTTATTTAGAAAAAAAAAATTCTCTTCATTTTGCTATAACAAATGGGCGAATAATAATTTTTTTTTTTTGTTAGTTTTTGGTAAAAAGAGAATAAGAATAAGAAAATCGTTGAAAAACCGCACAAAATATATTTATAAATAAAAAAAAAACAAGAAGAAAAACCAAAAAATAAAAATAAATTATAATACGTGTTAGTCCGTGTGCATTAGAAAAGCAACAACTAGAATAATAAAAAACATTTATATATATTTGTATGTTCTTTCATTTATGTGATTTGATTCGAAATATATGTTTAACTAAACTAGTGATGTTGCTAATGTTGTTGCATTTATAAAACTTAAAAAAGTAAAATGAGGCAAAACATAAAAAATACAAAAAAAAAAAAAAAAAAAATCCAAAAATTGTTCATGATGATGTAGCTTTTGCAGTCGCTGGTTAAAGTTTTCATTTTTATGAATAAATTTCTCTTTTTTTTATTTTTTTTTTTCATTATTATTATTATTATTATTATTACAAAACTAGATTTTTTTTTTTTTTTGGTTAGTATTATTCATAAAAAAAATTTTTTATTTTCATTTTTGTTGAGTTTCTCAATCTGTTCTATATCATATTTTTATGTAAAAACATTATATTTACGTGCCTGATGTGTTATGTTCAGATTGGAGCTTGCTGGCATTTAAAAAAATAAAACCAAAAATTATTATTAAAATTGTGTTTGATGCATGTATGTAAATGTATGTAACTATCTTAGTGATTATTTTTAGAAACTAGAAATCACTAAAATCTGTTTAATTGAGTGCACATTGGATCAGACACATTTTGTTCCAGTTTGAACAACAATCTGCTTAATTTTGATAATTATTTAACATCATTAAAACCTTATTTATTTATTTATTATTATTATTTTAAAAAATAGTTCATACATTACAAATTTTTATTAAACAATAAATCGTTAGCCAGCATTTTTTTCCACATATTATCAAAAACAGAAAGAAAAAGTTTCAGAACCACAAAAAATATATATATATATATTTAGTTAACAAATAGATCGAATAAAACTAGAAAAACGAAATATGTTTGAGTAAAAACATTTCAACGATGAAAAATCATTTTTATTATTATTTTGATTCAGTGTTAAAAAAATTTAACAACAAAAGCAAAAATAATAATAATAGTAATAATGATAATAATAATAATAATAAATAAGAGAAGAAAATGAAAAAGCTCGCTATTTCTTTGCGGGAGAGAATACAAACAGCAGTAGAAAAAAAAATGCATTTGTTGCACTATAATACGAGTATTAAAGTCAAAATTTATAGAGAAAGGTAATGATGCTTAACTTTAATAAATTGTACGATGTTAAATTATTTTATTATCAGGATTAGACAGAAATGTTTAATGTAATGTGTATTGCGGTATTTCGACTGCTATGCGGGTGATTTTTCGTTTCTATTGTCATAAAATCATTTAATGTTTTTTATTTTATTGAAAATTATTACCGTCTAGGCATGATCCATCAAGTATTTAAATGTTTAGAATGCAAAATGCTGATAAAAAACCACCATTATGTAGTAACACAGTTTTGTCGTGCGAGGTGCATCTTTGCACAGTTTTTGCCATCATATTACATTAGTAAAATTTAAATAGCTTAAATATTTGTTATTATTTCTCATAATATTTAATCAGATTAAATGATAAGGGAAGCTTTTCAACAGTATAACGGTTATAGAAAAACGTAAAAGACACAAAGCAATTAATTAAATGTTTATTTAAGCTTTTTTGCATCACATTATTAAAAACCCATCAATGAGTCAATGTAATGAATGAGTTGTACACTTGCAGCTACTTGTCGCGTTTATTCAATATCCATTGAAATTTTTGTTTTTATGTCTTTGAGAGATTAAAGAAAAGCATCCCTTGCTCTTAAGCAGAACAAAATTAATTAATTTTCATTTTTAGTTTTTCTTTATAATTGATTTTAATTTTGAATAAATGCTCAAATCTATTGCAAGTTCGGATTGTAACTTTGATTTTTGTTAAAATTTTATTCTTGCTTTGTTTGTGTTAAGTGACTATCAAGACTAATCAGAGCGTGTTAAATGTTTATTGGTTTATTGGTTTTATTATTTATAAACATTAATTGGATTTTATTGTTATATTTGAATTAAATTTTACATCTAGTATTTCTGTGTTGTTTTTTTTTTTTTTTTTGTTGATGGTGTTAGGGGTTACTTGATTTTTATTACTGTTTTCTATATTTGTTCTGTATGTTTTTATTTGTTGCGAATTGTGTTTTATGCTTTAATTGCCTGTGTTTAAAATAAACGATACTTTAGTCTCTTTAAAGTGTTATAGATTTATTTGGTAATTTTATAATCGATTTTGTAATTTAAAATGGTTAATTTTATTCATATAATATAATATTAAGAAAGTTCTGTTGATGTTTTATTATTAATTAACAGCCAGATAATAATGAAATATTGATTTTTATGACTTGAATGTGCATCGAATTTCATTGAGTATATTATTGGTTTAATGGAATATTTTTCAGAAAGCTTTATTTACAGAAATTAAAGTAAGAAACAAATTTACCTTTAACATTTAATCACAAGTAGTAAAACTCTTGAAAACTCGTAGAAACGTTTTCTATGTAATAAAGCTTTAATTTACATTAAAGCTCTAACGCTTGCATGAATAATTATTTTTTAGTTTTGATTTTTAATTATAATAAAAGCGACATCGTATAATTTACTACGTGCTATCAAAAAATCTCCCTTTTTTTACAGCAAAATATTGATATTTTCTTTAGTCTTATTGAAACAAATTACAAAAAAAAAAAAGTTATTTTTGAGAACAATCTAATAATGCAGGCAAAATTGATTAAAAAATTCCATAAAGTCAACTATTTGCTTTTAAATATTTATATTATGAATCAAGTAAGGACAAAAGCTGACTATATGTAATTTTAATAAATTTAGCAAATATTTTTTGTCGTTTTTTTTTTTTTTCTTTTGCTATATAAATCATTTTAATAAAACAAATATTAAATTTGCATATTGATTTAACTAAAAAATTATTGTAAAATAATTTAATAGGCTTTTGAAAGTGTCTGTAAGTGTTATATATATAAATTGTTTAAAATAATCAAGAGTCCCAGTATCTTATGAACGACATTTAAAGTTATTTATGTTAGTGAGGTTTTATTGCCATATTTGTTATGGAATATTGTTGCCTTGTTTGGGGAACTGCGTCAAAAAGCTCATTAGAGTTATTAGATGGGATTCAGAAACGTGCCGTGAGGTTAATAAACGATACGGATTGATTCGCTTAAGCACCGACCTTACTGTATTTTATAAATATAGCTCAGGCCACTGCTCAAAAGAGATTGCGGAAATCATGCCTCCTCGCGAAAACCGGTTAAGCGCTACAAAGGCTGAAACAGCTGCACACAACCAAACGGTGACAATATGTAAGATAACGCAAATTCCAAAACGACTTTTTCAACCGAACCGCGATAAAATGGAACGCCTTACCATCAGTCGTCGTTCCTTCAAAATTTAATTTGCAATCCTTTAAAACCAATGTCCACAAATACCTAAAATCCAATCCTTTTAATTGACATGGTAGCTTCTGCTATTCATAGATATAGTTTAAGTAATAAAGCTTAAACTATCAAGTTTTCGACTTTAAAATAGAAAGAAATGCATACAAGTGGTAAATGCCCGCATAGTTTCTATTTAATAATTTCTAATTACCCTAATTTAGCTCAAGTAAAAAAAATGTTTTGTTAAAGTTGACATAGTTATTCGTTAAAACTTTTTGAGGGTGATTTTTTCCCAATTTACATAAATTGAAAAAAAAATCAATTCAACTATGACATGTCTATTCATGTTATATGATTTATGCCTATTTTGAACGTATATAGCAATGCAAATTCATAAAACATTATCTGTCTACAGAATTAACATAATAAAAACAAAAAACCGTAAACATTTAAATTAGATATTCCCGTCAAAACAAATTAAAAAAAAAAAAATCATAAATTATAATAAAAAACCGTAAAAAGTTTATCAGAAAAAAGAATCCTTTTTTTTTTGTATTTAAACAGACACATCAATTAAGTTCTTTAAACATTAAATGGTTCACGTGAAATTGTCAAAGCAAAACGTTTTTATATTGAGCAAGTCATTCAAAGTTATCTCGAAACCAAACACAAAACAATCATCCCACAAGTTTACATTTTCTGTTTTTTAAGCAAAAATGCTTATTATACGTTTTTATTTATTTTTAATTATTAAAGCACGCAGACATACACAACTTCAAAACGCCTCTTGTTTTTTTTTTTTAAACAAAAATATTTATTCAATAGATAATAAATATAATAAAAAAAAAAAGAAACAAAAAAAAAATTAACAATGCGCTTGTAATAAATTATCAAAATAACAACAAACAACGGATAAAAAAAAATTATTTGTTTGTATGATGACAGGTTGTTTGTTTGTTTGCTGTTTTTGTTTATATAAAATTAACTAAAACTGCATAAATTAATGCAAAAAAACAACTAAAAACTAAAAAAAAAAACAGAAAACTAAACAAACATAAACAAATACTAAAAATAGTTTAACTAAAAGTTTTTTTTTTTTATTTTTTGTCGTTATTATTTAGAAAATTGTTGTACTACGGTTTGTTATAAAATAATAAAATCTGTAATCAAAATAATTGTCTGTAGACCATACAAAGCTTTTTGGCTTTTAATTTGAATTTTTGATTTTTTTTTTTTTTTGGATAGTAAAGGAGAATCAACTTTTTCTGTTGCTGTTGTTTTTGGAAAATTGCAATAAAATCGTGCTTTTTTTTTGTCTATTTTAAAACACAAATCAAATAAATTTATGTAGACAAAGGCTTTAGTTTTTTAATTTATTTATTCACCAAAAAAAAAAAAAAAATGAAAATAAGTTGTTGTCTGTTGATAATTATTTATTATAATAAAGTTTAAATAGAAACTTGAGTTGATCGAAGCAAAAAAAAAAGAAAACAAAAAAATTCCTTTTAAGACATTTTTTTATGAACAATGAAAAGCTGCAAAAGCTTACTTTAATTCTTTTAAGAAACGTAGAAAACTTTTAGTACAGTAAAGTAATACAAAGTAATGTTACGTAAACTAAAAAATAAATAAAATACTTTTTGGTAACATATATTTATACACAGCTTTATGAAGCTTTTTGTGCTTTATTTTTAAAGATACAAAAATGATTCTGACAAACAAACTATAACAATTTTAAATTAGTAAACAAGTAAAATTATTATTGTTTTATTTTCTGTACGATTATTTAACATCGTTTTACTTTACTTTACTTTACATTACTTTATTTTACTTTACTTTACTTAAATAAAGACAACACGTAATAACGTTAAGACTTTAACGGACTTTTCTTCCTTCTTTTTTTTCTCTGTCGAACAATCAAGACAACAATGCAAATTTCTTATCCTACTCTCTTTTACAATTTTTTTTTTTTTAATTCGCTTCAGCTTAAAAATGGATTAATTTTAAGTGAAATGTTCGGCAATTGCTTAAAATTTATTTTAAAAAAATTATTCTAAGTAGTTTATAAAGTAATAAATGTTATTCTGATTTTTTTTTTTTTTTTGTATAATTATTAGAGGATTGGATTTGTTAAGCAATAGCAAAGAATAGTTTTGTTATTTGGTCATTAACGTACATGGACATTATTTATTTTACTAATCTTTAATTACGTCTCATTATGTTAAGTTCAATATAAAAATTAAAAGCTTAATTATTGTTTAGTGATTTTTTTTTTCAGTTCCGTTTAGCATATTTATACGGAATTAAAATGTTTGGCATTTACAAGAGAAATAATATGAGTAGCTTTCTACCTATTAACAATTAAACCATTCGAAAATTCGGTTGAAAAATAAAAAAATTAAAATCCTTTTACAGTCTAAAATAATGGATATATATACAGGAATTTTATTATAAAAGGGGTCTCTAAGGTTTTTGTATATTAATATTATTTTTTTTTAAATTTTGTATAATAAATAAAAAGCTTACATAACGAAATTCGAATAAATCTTCTCGATTGTACAGTTTTAATGTTTATTAATATTATTTGGTATACAGTGAGCATATGGTATTAAAATAATGAGGTGTGATATGTCGTATCTCAAGAGATTGCTGATGAGAAATAAGAAGTTTAAACTTTAACGTTTTAAATTTCATCGAACTCATGGAGAGTTTATAAGTAATAAATGAAAATTGAATGATTCTTTGTACGTTAAAATTCTCCTTAATTATACCTTTTATATGGTCATTAATATTATTAAATTTTATATTAATCCGTGGTATTTAGGTTTTAATTTTTTTCTTTATATGAATTCACCTACGAACACTACTATAGCTAACATAGTTTAAAGGTTACTAGTATTTATTAATGTCTGTACCGAAGAGAATATTTTCGCTTAATAAACCATATAATTATAGATTTGATAACAGTTCATGTGGAAACTATTTTTAAAATTGAATCATTTCTTCTTATTTCAAACAACTATTTTTAATAGAAAATTATTGGTATTTATTAGAAAATAAAATAATAACCGGATATTGTTGTAATAATAGAGAAAAAATTCATTTTAATTTGTTTATCCCATCTTACAAAATTTTTATTATCTGTTAAACAATGGATACATACAATTAATTACTTCCAATAGAACTATTTCAAATTTATTTTTAAATTATTTATTATGTTTAATTGTTGTTAAATACAAACTATAATTATTAATAATAATCATAATAATAATAATAATAATAAAATAATAAAACTAAAAGTAATTGTTTATTTATTTTATCATATACAATCAACTTTTTTTTGTTTTAATTTTTTTATGTTATTCTCCTTTGTTTTATGTTAATTAATGGCATTAATTTTAAAACCTATGAAATATTTATGATTAATTATTATTATTTATTTATTGTTAAAAGTTAATTAAAATATTTGTGTTTTTTTTGTTGTTGTTTATTTGTCATTTTTAATTTTTATTAAATGGACAGCATTTGGTGTTCGATGTGGCCAATTGTGCGATTTATTTGAATTGTTTTTTGAATAATTTAATAGTTTTTATGGGTTATTTAAGTTAATTTTATTTGTAGTTTATATGTAGCGTGTGTGTGCATGAGTATGTGTCTATCTTTTATTATATTATATTGTTATTGGCATTGGTTAGGATCAGGGTTAATAGGTTCGTTCATGCTAAACATAATGGTATTTTGTAGTTGTGACTTTTTTTTCTTCTATCGTTGCCTTTCTACGATTTTCAACGAAATTAATTTATTTATAAAGGTTTAGTGTAGAAAACTCAGTCAAGAGATGCCAAAATGATTTTATGTTTCTTCTCTAAAAACTACAAAAAAAAAAAAAAACAATTTTCTCTAGTATATATACTAATAAATATGCAAATTGAATAATTTTTTGAGTTTTAAAATTTAATTAAAATTACTATTTGTAGTTGAAATATTTAAAAAATTTATATTAAAAATAAAAATAATAATTAATACGATTAATAAGAGGTTATATTATGCGATACACAAGTTTGAAGATTTTAGTAAAAAAATATTCTTTGAAAGTTTATGAACTTTAATAAAGAAACTAAAAGCTAATAATACCCACAGGGTACCCACTGTATATATGTATATATTGTTTTCTCTTATTTTTACCTAAAAATATTAAATACAACGTAAATTAATAAATATATAACAATAAATATGTTTATTAATATGATAGGATAGAAAGGCACTAGAGGAGAAAAATAGTAATTAATTTGTGGTATGAACATGATTGAAATATGTTTTACTGTTTATGTAAATAAAAGCACAGTAATGCATTTAGAGTTATTATACACAAAACTCTAGATAATCTAGATAAGAGATTATTTAGGACAGAATATATATGTTTATAAGATAATTAAGAAGAACCACCAAAATGCTACCACACTGCAAAAAACTTAAATAATTATTACGCATGACTTTATTTGCAACATTTCCAAATCATCATACATAAATTTAAGTATTTTGCTTAATAATGCATAAAATCTGTACTAAAATTTAATCAACATTTATATTTATATTAAATTCTATCTATACACCATTGTATGATGTTGAAACGAAACGTAATGAGATTTCCATTATTTTTTATGTTATTATATTTGAAAAACGTTGAAATAGTTTCTTAGCTATAATTTAAATTAAAAGTGTCTCTTAGCTAAGTAATTTCACAAAATTAAATTATAGAAAATGTGTTAATTGTTACTGGGGGGTGGCTTTTTTTTTGTCACACAATGAAAAAGCTTTTTAGAATATTTATATAGAAAGCTTTTAATAAAAATGATTAATAATAAACCATTAAATAATTTCAATTAACTAATTTATTTAAATTATTAATTAATTAGTCAACAATAAAGCTTTTTAATAATGTTATATTATTTACAAAAAAAAAAAAAATAATAAATAAAAAAAAAACACTTAAAACTTCGAATACCTTTATTTTATTATAACTATTATTTAATTTATAATTAATAAACATATTTAAACAAATTTTAATTTATTATAATAAACTTTCAGTGTTGCTGTGTGCGCCGCATTTCGTTTTGTAATGTCTCTTTTGAAAAACGTATTTCATACATTTTGTGTGTATATTTATTACATTAACGGATAATAGAATTCAATTAAAAATGATATTAATACTATAATGTGTTATTAAATAAAGATGAAAGCGTTGAAAAATATGTATTTAACAGGATGTTTAAATATAATGATATATTCTCGGTATTGATACTTTTTCTAATAGATGTTAAGTGGAACAGTTAATAATAAATTTGACTAGTAAATTGTGAATGATTATTACTTGAAGACTAATGATCCACAAAAACTTTGTTATTTAAAAAATCCACAATATTATTAAAACAACTGATATACAATACCTTAAAATATATGTGAATTGAACATGCATAAATTTTAACGTCGTTAACGAATATTCATTGTCTATTAAAATTTCATTACGTTTCCACGTATTTTTATGTTTAAATCAGAGGCAAAATATTGGACTTTGCTTTGAATCAGGGTTGGAATACCTAAAAATATACTATTTTAACCTTTTTGATATGGCTACAACTATGGTTTCCAGTATTGGTGCATTTTGCTAGTAACGATATGTCGATAGTATCTCATAAGATCAATTAAAATAAGATTTTATTTAAAAAAATATGCGTTGAAAACATTAAAAAAAAATTAAACAATCCACTAATGATATATTAAAATAATTATATGAACGTATCGAAAGAATCGATATTTTCACTTTGAAATATCGATACTTATGATACTGAATTTTGGCCGCTAGTATCGTAATTCGGTAATGATACTATCGATACTGGAAACCTTAGCTACTACAAATAAAATATTATTTCGTATAGTTATAACACTATTTTGTCAATCTCTTCGTTTATGAAATACACATGCATCATTTCAGTAAAAAATTCTTGTTTTTCGGTACTGCGTTACGTTATTATAATGGTTTGAATGTGTAATAATTATTCTCAATATTTTCATTACATATCGCCACAGCTTTCTTTCGTTTTTAATTATTTAGTTGACATACAGACTATACAGAAAACCTTCCTAAATAGCATTACAAAGCTTGCACCGAGTACTTGTTTTTTCCATACAAATATGAAATCTCAAGGAAATTTCAACTAAATTTTTGTTATTATTTTCGTAAAAACTATTATTACATTGAAATAATTAAAAAAGACTGTCCTAATTATATAAATAAAATGTTGTCGTGAGCCTAGATTTTATATTTATTGGTGCTAAGGGGCAGTAATATGCAAATGTTAGAGAAGCACTGCTGTACCACTCGTTATGCTGATTTCCCAGAAAGAATTTTTAACGAATGACAACAATGATAATAATAAAACAATAAATAAGAAAAAAATATATACATACATTTGGTAGTCTGTTTTCGCCCTAATGAATATAAATTAAAATAATTAAATTTATGCTCTAAAATGCAACTTAATTTCGTTTATGTTAATTTGCATCGCCGGTTCGCATTCGTTGTCTATCAATTTAGTGTTAATGACTATAAAAGTGTAAAATGTGTCACTAAATTGAACAAAAACTAAAACCGAAAAATAATTTTTATTTTTGTCTTTTGTGATCTAATCAAAATAAATAAATGTTTTTACTAACTATTGCACAATGATAATAATCATTTATTTTGCCACTAAAACATTTTAAATTCAACCAACAGCAAGTGCCATCGTATTTTCTATTTTAACACCAAATTAAACAAACATTAATATTGTTTGATGTATTTTTTGGTATATTTATCGTGTATAATACCACATTAAACGTTAATTTTGCTAACGATACTTATTTTTATTTGTTTTAATAATAATTCTGCATTGCGATAAGATAAATCATTGAAATTTTGCAAAAATAAAAAAAAAAAATTTCAAAATTTATTCATATTGACACTTAGTGCTTGGCGAATTATGAAAATTTAAAGAAATAAAATTAATTTTCTCATATGAAATTGGGCGAGATGATGCAAATTTGTAGACATTAAATAATTCATTAAAAATATGTTAGCATCGGAACGGACAAGGGTGGTAATAAAATTCATGAATTTTTTTGGTGCGGATGCGAAATATAAAATTATCAAAAATTTAAATAAAATTTTAATTTAATCCAATAATTCGCCGGATAAGCGTAAAGGCCGACAGTAAAACATATTATCCAATCAATTAGCCAATTGTATTGATAATTTTCTTTCACTATGAACAAATTTTACTAATTATGTTCGGTTTTCAATAGTAAATTTATCATTTCAGTACTGAATACTCGAGTTCTTTTTTTTTTTTTTGGTTTTTAATTTATTATCTTTCTGACAAACTTTTGATTAACATGACATCGTCCAATAACGATTCGATTATTGAACCCAACTCAAAGGAAAAATTTAGAAAAATAAATTTTTTGTTTATCTCATCTGCTGTTAGTCGTACAATCATTTTGTGGATGCTACTGTTGTTACGTTGTAAAAATTTGTTGTAGCTGCTGTTACTGATACTGATACTGATGCTTGACTATAAGATAAATATTTTTTTTTTAAATAAAATAAACAGAAAATATGTAAAAAAATTCGATTTCCCTATCTAATTTATGGATATGTGTGACATTTTGACATGCCGTGATTGTGACGTCTGACCCCATCACAATATAAAAAAAAAATAAAATAAATAATAACGAGAGTAATAGTGTTACTTGTTTATGGAAGAACGCAAAAAAAAAAGGACTTTTTCCTGATTTTTTATTTATTTATTTTATTTGTTAGTTTGAGTTAGATTTGGCTCAGTTATGATAACAAGTTGACAAAATAAAAAAAAAAAGAAGAGAAGAGAAGGAAATGTTGACATTCAGGTGGGTGGATTTTTATTCTTTTTTTTTTTTTTTTTAGGTAGAAATTGGTTGGTCATGAAATTTTTCTCATCGGTGAAGGAGTTTAAGTTCATTTATCATAAAAATTCGTGTTCATTTCTATCCACGTTTCTTTTTTTTTATTTTTTTCTGTGGGAATACAGTTTGTTTATTTAACTAACGTGTTGTTTTGTAGCTTTAGGGCTTACATTATGTTGTCGGATTTTTTTTTTATTTTTTTATTCTTCAGTCAATTATTCTTCTTTTTTTTTGGGGGAGATAAAAAAATTAAAAAAAACACATTCAAGGATATAAAAGGGTAAATAATACAAACACGAAGACACAATAAAGCAAAAAAGAAAAAAAAATGAAAAATGAAAAAAAAAAACAACTAAAAATATGACACTCTCACTTTATCACTTGATTCTTGGCGGTTAGATTTTGTGTAATAAAACTATATAAATACCTGAAGTAATTTAGATCTCATCATTTTTCGTTATGTTTCGCTTCTATGAAACGGTATCTCAAAGAACGCCATCACCAAGAATAAAAAAAAAACCGTTGAATAAAAATTTAAAAAATAAAAATGAAAATCAACTGCAATTTCATATTCTGGCCACGAATTTATTTATGTCGTGATATGAATGAAGCTTTTCTTCTTCTTCTTCTTCGTTTCTTTTTGTTTTATATCAAACTCTATATGTTTTTGTATCATAAAAATCTTTACTTAGTTTTACAGAAGATAAAAAATCGAAAAAAATGAAAACAAACTAAAATCCTGCAAAAAATTTATACTTGAACTTTTTTTCTTTCCTTTGTACATTTATTTCCTAAGTAAACAAACATAGAATTTTGTTCAACTTATTCCTCCTCAGCAAGAGGAAAAAAAAATCTCTATTTATCTTTTGATAGATAAAAATTATTTTAAAAGGAAATATTTCAATCTGTTTTGATAGTTTCGCTTTTTTTCCATAAAATATTTAAATTGCTAAACATTGATTCCGTGTTTTTATTTTTATTTAATCTAATTTTTTTCTTTACTTATTTTTCTGTTGATATTTATTTAGGTTTTTATATTTATTTTTCTCTTGATTTTTGAATTATTAATCCTTGAATGTGAAATTAGTTTATAAACAATTATTTTTAACGTAGAATATATTTTTAAAGCTTATGGGATGAACACAATTTAATTTTCAAGGAGTAGCAGCAACAACCTTTTACATGTGATGACAATAGGTTAGTTGGTTGTTTGACAAATGTTAATGCTAGGCAAATGCTAATTATTAATTATTTATTTATATTTTAATTTTAGTTAAGAAGTGAGAATTTTTAATTATTCATACAAATCTTTTTTAATTTTTTTTTTAATTGTGTAGGCTGAATACTTAAGAGTGCTGTTGCTGTTGCTGCAGCATACAAAAAAAAAAAACATATGCGTTAAACAGAAAGACAAAAGCTAAGGGTCGAGGCTTTGAGCTATAATTATTTTTATAAAAGGTAGTGAAAAAGTGATTTCATATTACTAACTAACTGTTATTTACTCAGGTGTGAACTTCATTAAGGGTTCATAGTTGATTCTGGAAATAAGTCGAAATATTATGAAGAAAGAAGGTTTTATATTTACGCCTACGTGAACTTTGAGTTTTTTTTTTATTTTTTTAGTAAATAAAGGTTCACCATTAGACACTGGATCAAATACTAATCTATCGACTTTTTCTTATACAATATTGCGTTGCTGTTACTGTTAATTCATGTTTACGTGAGGAATGTATGTTTACGAGAATGTAACTTTCAATGAAAAATATACCTTTAATTAAACAGACATAATATGCGGCATATAAATTGAATTTATTATTATATTAATAAGAATTTTTATAAATTTCTTATTTATACAAAGTAAAATTTATTTTTTATGAATCGATTTGTAATATTTATTCAATCAAAAATACGATCAGCAAATTCCGCTTTATTTTTTTCTTCTCTTTAATAATAATTTATTTATTAAAAACCGCCAAAGTGCATTCGTCAATTTATGTTTCTGTTTCCGTTTTTTTTTTCTGCTTACTTTTTTTTAACTTTATCTACAAAATTATTGGTAAAGAAGAAATTTTTTAATCAATTTAAAGTTCTTTATAGAAATTGTATTGACTGAAATTGAATTGCATAATTTTTCCTTTTCTACTGTTTTTTTTTTTGTATTTGTAAGTAACATAAAATTCTCTCGAATGTATGCCATAAATATACACGAGAAAGAAATAAAGAAGCGAAACTTGTTAATAAAATTTAATGTTGGAAAAAAAAAAATTAGAAAAACCACATTGAATGGAAAAAAAAAATTAATGGAACTTTAAGTGGATTGGGAAATAAAGAATTATCGACATTAAACATCTCTTTTTTAATAATAATATTTTTTTTTCAAAAAAAAACAAAATTCCTAAAAGGAACTAAATAAAAGTTATCTCACTAACACAAATAATCAGGAGAAAAAAAAATCCGTAAGTGAAACAAATCAATTAAATAGCGAATAAAAATGTAAAAAAAGGCGCTTTTTACCGATTTTTACCTTTGTGTTTTTAAGTTTTTCTATGGGTGTTTACGTGTGTATATTGTGATTTTAATACCTTCAACGATCTTGTTTTTCTTTATATAAAGATTTTTCAAGTATTCACGTTACACATAAAGCACTTATAACTTTATTTTTTATTTTTATTTTATAAATAAACAACGAATGAACACAACAAAAAGTAGAAAAATTGAGCATAGTGGATAAAAAACAACACGAATAACACTTTACCACCTGTCCTACAACAACGATACCAATACACCTTTTAAGTTTTGCTATTTTCTTTTATATACTATAAAATGCTGCAGATTTTCCTGCTTTTTTTTTCGTGGTTTTACTTTTATTTAGTGTAGGGTAATGTTGGTTAAAGTTTATGGATTTTTTATATTATAGTTGTGACATTTATCCTTTGTATTTCTTTAAAAACGTTTATTTTGTCATATTAACAGTGATAAGCCTGCATGACTTTATGATTTGAATGCTGATAAAATGCGTATTGCTTAAATCAATACATGATAAATATTAAACAGACAGATAAGAGTGATATTTACCTCAACATAATGCTTTTATCTTTTAACAAGGCATAATATAGATGGAAATTATATGGAAAACATGATGTAAAGTTAACAAACAAACAGAGGTGCATAGCAATTTGAGTTAAATATTAAGTTTAGCTAAAAATAAAAAAACTTCCAATCCTATACAAATATTAATTCAACCAATAAAATAATTGCCACAATGTGGAACATAAGCAGAATCCAGCATTATTTTTACTTGAACCAAACTTGATAACATATATGGATGTGTTCGTATAAACTTTTTTACTTTAATTTTTCCAACTCCTTCTTCATAAATCTAGCCACATCGTACACATCGTATATCATCTGTGATATAGATTTTCTGTTTTTTATTTCTTCTGTAGACTTTTTAACCATATTTTATGTGTAGAAATGCTTGTAAAACTGAAAAAGATCTTTTCAATTTTTATTATTTTATCAATTTTTGTTTATTTTTGGAAAAACTATAAAAGAAAAGTCTGTGACCAGAAAAACAATAATATTTTTTAAGATAGTTTTTCGTTTTATTTGAAAACTAGGCAATAAGGTTGGTTCATAACAAAAAATGCAATAAAGTTTCGTTTTATTTAAAGCGTCATGTGAACGTAGCTCCAGGTATTACTGCTTTTAAGAATAATAAAAATAAATTTATGATCGATGTACACGGAGGATACTTTTGTGTATGTAGTTCGAATAATATTTAGCTAAAATTATCTAAAACTGTGCCTTTAATAGAAATCGAAGAACTACTTTAATTCGATTTTTTTTTCTTATTCGTAATGATAAATGAGGTCCTATGCGATTTTCTTGGCCTTTCTGTTCGTTATTTTTTATTCGTGTTTTTGTCTTAAAACAAAATTGATTCGTTATTCCTGGTCCTGTGAGATTATTTGTGAATTAGCGACAACAATACGAGCTGGGCATTTGCTTAATAGATTGTCTGGCTTTGTGCCAACATCCAAGACGAAACTAATCGTATTTGCATTTGTCGCATTCTCAAAATGATATTATTAAAGAAATAGTGATATAAAATTGCTTGACCTATTACGAGCAGTTTATCATTGCATACTCGTTTTTGATTGCCATTTGGTAACCATTTAATAAAGTCACTTAAGTTTTAACCAACAATAAAAAAATAAAACATTTTTTTTTATTTAAATAACAATTTTGCAGTAATTTACGGTTACTTTTCTAATGAATATGAAAATAAATTATTGCATAGTAACAAAGTAAAGGAAAAGGGAATCGTGTGTTATCAGAAATATTCGTGCATTACATTATTTTCCTTAACTAAAGGCAAAAATAAAATATAAATAAAGAGAAAGATCAAGATTTTTCCTATCCTATTTTCTTTATATTTTTTTGTCGTCTGCTCCTTTTCGCTTGGCATAAGATTTGATTCTATATCAAAAAAAAAAAAAGAACTTTTTTTATCCCATATGATTCGATAGTGACTTGAGTTGAAAAAATGTCACGTTCTTAAAATTGTCCACATATAGTTGACTTTTATTTTATTTAATATATTATCGTAACGTTTCAACATTTATTTATATATAATAAGAAAAAGGCAGGCTGCAGAGAGTGAGCAAATATACATAGAGTAGCACACAAAAAATAATAAAATAAAAAAAGCTGCTCCAAAGCAGAAACGACGAATAAGATGGAAAAAATGTATCACCAGCCGTTAGCAATTTCCGTTGTGCGTGATTACATTACTTTATATCCTACCGATTTAGCAAACTAGAAAATATTGTGGTGACAGGTGAATGAAAAATGAATGCAGAAAATAAATACAATGCGAACACATTACATTAATATGTGTGCGCTCTGGTTTGTTTGCATTTTGTACAGTATAGGAACATTAATGTGACCTTAATTCGTGAAACTTTTATTTTTTATTTTCGATAATTCAATTATAGAAAAATCGATGCACATAATTTGGTATTTTATAATTTTAGGTAGAGTTAATTTTGTTATTTTGCCCTAGTTTCTAGATAATTTCGTTAAAACGATGAACTGATCTAAAAGATTTTGAAGGACGTTGTCAGATTGTTTTTTTTTTCTTGTTTCTTTCTATAATTTATTATTATACTTCCGGGCTTTTTTTGTTATTCCTCATTTAGAAGCATATATTTAATAATTCCAGCCCCTAAACTTTGTTAGAAAATGTTTTGTTGGTATTCAGATTGACCTTGTACAAGTTATGGATTCTGCTTTTAGTTGACTAAACATTTTTTTTTATTATTAATTAAAAAAAGCTTTCTCTGTTTGGTTTTGTGTAAAAAATAATATAAAGCTTATCGAAATCTACTACAAGGCATCTTGTTTATGTTTGCAACTACTTGCCTAGTTAAGAGCTATTGATTCACATGATTTGAAAGTTATAAATATGCTCTTTAAACACTATAATCCGTTAAGCTGTTGAGGTGCATCATCATAAGTCTCTATTGTAGCTTTTTAAAAGCTATTCCCTTTATTTTAACTAAGTGAAATAATTACACTTTATTTACGAGCTATGGTTTAATAAATCTGCACTTTCCGTTAAGAGAGCAAAAATTAATTAAAAAAAAAAAATAATAAAAAAGGAAGGAGAAAGTAATATTTTAAAAAAATGTATAGTTGTGATAATATTTTAAACTGACTTAAGGAGATAATGGAAGTAAATGCTGTACAGTAAAGTTTGTGAACTATATAATGGAAATGTTAGTGCATTAGAAAATAGAGCTTAATATTAATTAAAAACTTCTTTAAATAATTGTGTTAATAAGAGTGAATTATCGCTTTTTCATGCTAGCTTCCGTTTTGTGAGAAGAAGAAAAAACAAACGGATTTATTTCTCTTGTTTTAACTTGGAAAAAGAATATTAATTTTCAGTGTAGACGGGCAGCTTTTATAATTATTTCTTTGTTTAATTCAATGGTGCGAGTTTCCACTGTAAATTAGTGACAAATGCGTGAATAAAACGCAAATCATAAAATATATATATTTTTTTTTAATCTATAATATACGAATGTTCATCAGTAATATTAAAGTATTAATAAAAATTAAAAATTATTCAATAATCATCATAAATAAATATTATAAATAAATAATGAAACTCAGCAAATAGATTAATATTTAATTAAAATTATTATTATAATTTTTATTTTAAATTTATTAACCGAAAATAATCATAAAAATAAACAGATTTTAATTGAGTTAAAATAATTAATTAAAAAAACAAAAAAAAAAAAATTAAATAAATAAATTAAATTAAATTAATAATAATAAATAGAATAAGAGGAAATTATATGAAAATATTTTAAATTTATTTTAGATCAATTATTATATTAAAATTGAAAGAAATTTATTAATAATTAATTATTAATTACTAATTATTTGTTTATATCCTTTTTTTAATTTGAGATTCATTTAATCCAAATAAATAAAATATTTGTATGCTTAAGGATTAATTCCTGTAATTATTATTAGTCAAAAATCATTATTTTTGATTCTCTCCTTTTTTTTTGTATGGTCCTGTCAAGTGAATTTGTGGAATAAAATAAAATTAATTAAAGCACAGCCGGTAGCTATTCTAAACCGTCAAAAAAAAAAAAAAACTCTTCACAAATGCAATAAAATATATGAAATATTGGTGTTGTTTAACTAACAATTTTTCAGGTATAAACAGAACGGAATATAATCTATAATCAGCTAGGCGTTGAGTGAACTATAGAAAAATTGTATAACGGAAACTTTTTAATTCGGATCCGATAGACCCATATCAAAGAAAACAGAATCATTTTAACAAGGAAAAGCAGAAAAATTCTTACAGAAATTTCATGTGTCAAAGTTACTATCACTTAGTATAAAGCTGTAAAGTAGGTAACATCTAATCTAATCTGCCCTTAACATATGAATGACAATTTTGATATCATGCAAAATAAATAATATAATTTAGATTAAATAATACAAAATACCATAAATTATATTTGATGAAAATGCTAACTGACAGATTTCAACCATTTTTGATTTTTCAATTGAAATATCTTCACTGTCACAAAATACCAGCTGTGTATTTAGAGAATAATTGTCATCGTAAAGCGCATCAGTGCTTTCTAAAAGCACTTTTGACTGCTAATTTCATCCAATCGTTATACATTGTGATTATATTACAGATTTCCTTTATATTTGCTCTGCTCTTGAGATGCTTTATCCAATATCAAAGATAGAAAGTTGAAAAACGTTTCACATGATAAAAAATGCTCAAATAAATAAAATTTCAATAGCATTAGATAAAAATTTATAATTTTTTCACCTACTGTTAGGTATAAACACCGAAAATGAAAAATATAAAAAACAAATAAACGCTACCGCCCAATGTTATCAATACCACATTGACGCCATAATTTAACAAAGTAAAAGGAAGCAAAAAATCAAAATTTGTTAAAAATCAAACCTAGGAATAAATTCGAACTTTTTTTTTTTTTATACACAAATGTAATTAAAAACAATGACATAATCGATTAAATTGGTTTAAATTAAAATTTTCGTTACGTTTTTTTGACTGCTTTTTATCTAAATCGAATTTTAATCTTTTATTTGTTTACATATTTACTATGACTGTTATGCGTTAGTGGTTATGTTGTTCGTGGTGGTGATGTTGCTATGGTACATAAATCAAAAAAACAGTAACCGTCAACAATTGATTTGTTATTTTATTATTTTTCTTCTACTTTGTTGTTTTATTTTTTAAACAGTGATTTATTTTTTGAACGGTCATTATCACATATTTTGCCAGAGCCTAAAAATTTGTTAGTATTTTCTTGTTATTTTGCGATTTTATTTTCGATTTATTTTCTTTTTTTTTTTTTTTGTTATCAATTTAACCCAAATCAACAAAAAAAAAATGAAGAAGAAATTTCTAAATAATTTGGTTTTATTTGTATTAAACAGGCTCCACCGCCTGTCACAATTTACATTGCTGTTGCTGATATTGGTCATTTTTTATTTTTATTTTTATTTTTTTTTTTTGCTGCTTTGTATAATGTCAGATGATGTCAAATTACTGTACGATGATGTTATTACGAGACAGTATTTTTATTGAACTTTTTCATCCCTTTTTTCTTTAGTATAAAATTGAAAACATTTTTTTTTTTTGCTTAAAGGATTTTCCGTATTCTTAATTCTAATCTGGTATAAAATAAAAAAAGAATTGCTTTAGGCATTCATTTTTTTTAATAAAATTTGTAATCAATGTCAATTATGTAAGATAATAATGAAATTTATTAGATTTTTCTTTATTCTATTTTTTTTTTCCATTTTTCGTTTAAAGTGGTTTAATTGGCTGATTATCTTCTATACGATGCTATTTTAAGTGGATAATCAGCTGTAATACAATGTCTGTCGTTCAATAATTCTATTTTTATAAATTTTTTATAATAAAAATTCACCATTTTTTTTTTTTTTTGTTTTTTAAAATTAACTTTTATTTATTTAATTTAAAAGCTCTCTTTCACTTGTTAAAATATTAAAATATATAATTTTATCTTTATTTATTTTACTTTTGAAACTACTTTTCAATTACATAACATTCCGAAATTTCATTTAAGCTTTCATTTTTCTATGTCTCACAGTCAACTAACTTATACCAAAACCATAAGTTTTTTTGTTTTTCATTTTTCATTCCTACTTTAGTTTTCACAACATTTTCCACTTATAAGAAATATTATTTTGTAATTTCTTTTCTGTTTTTTTTTTTTGTTTTTGTTTTTGTTTTTAATCATAAATAAAATTTAAAAACAAAAACACGAAACTAATAACAAACATTGATAATATTTGTTGATGAATTTTTTATTTTTCGCTTAAATTTTTCTATTATTATTATTATTGTTGTTACGAGCTTCACTACGCTACATTGTAAATGCTAAGAAATGCAGAAAAGTTTTTGTTGACTGGAAGGAAGCAGGAACCAAAAGTGTATATATATATATAAATAGTGCAATAGAATTTTATTTTGTATTTTTCTTCATTCAACACCAATAAAAGCGTATGAATTTTAAAAGGAAAAAAATATTTTTCTCTAGTTTTTACAGAATAAATAAAAGAAATTTTGTTTTTTTTTATTTTTTTTTACTTTCATTATTTTTAGCAATAAAGTTTTTGAATTTAATTTGTTTTTTGTTTTATGATACGAAATTATTAAATATTTTCTATAGTAATGTGACTTATGTAGAAGGGTATTTATTTCTTTTGTCAGAAATTTCTACGACTTGTGCTAACAAATGCATTGAGTTAATCATTTCTAAGAATTTTTTTTTTTATTTTTTTTTTCAGTTACTAACATTTCTTATTAACTTTGAGTTTATAAAAGCAAAGAAAGTTCTGGTTTTATTACAGAAATCATTTAACTCATAGCTAATGTTGAACTGTGCTGCATTTGGCTGCAGATGGTCATTAATACGACCTAAATTTTTTAAACAATTCAGCAAATCACTAGAAATATTTTTATTTTTTATGTGTTGCAAAAATTATGCATCATATGTCTTTATTCTAGTGTTCTATTATCATATAAAAATAATTAAATTTTATAAAAATGTGGCATAAAAATAAAAAAAACCCCACAACGTGGGTGCATAATATTTTGTATTTTTTAAAAATATATTTAACAAACAAATAATAAACAATGGAAACATCAGATTCCAACGGAACTTTATATTTCAACGCAGTAATTTTTTGTTATTTATTAAATAAAAGCAACACAATAAAATTACTCGCAAAAAGCAAGAAAAGCTAAAAAAGAAAAAAAAAATATATAAAGTGAAACTTTGTTAACCCAAGGAAAGCACAGCAAAAAAAAATTGTAAAAAATAAAGAAAATGAAACAGATTTTTAAAATCACATCAAAAATTAATTAAAGTTGATAGAAAAATGATGTAGCCTATGGCTATCAGCCAAGCGACCACCACCCACAAACAACAAAACTTAACAAACCAACAAAATGTTTGACCTTTTTTTTCCGTTCGTTTCCTTTATTTATTTCATTTCTTATATGTATTTTTATTTTATATATTTTTTTTTGCCGTCCACATTTCAGCTTTTATTTGCTTTGTGCTGCTATTTCTCTTTAATATTAAATCTTATTAAATCATTTGAGATATAAAAGAAAATGAAAATAATTTACTGGCAACATCAGTAACCGCACAGTTTATTAAAATCGACTACAAGAATTCATTTTTATTTTTATTTTTTATATGAATAAAATCAATAAAAGCAAAAATAATTTTTTTTAATTGAAATTATTTTTAGATTATAAAAAAGTAAAATAAAAAATAAAAAACTTTCTTTTTTCAGCTTTGACGAGAGAAATAATTGAAAAGTCTTATAAAAAAAAAAAAAATGTCGGGTCTTTTAAAAAAAGTAAAAAAGTTTTTGATTATTTTTATTTATTTATTTTTTTTTTGCGGAAAATGGAAAAGGATTAAAATTATTTAACCATTTGCAAACCGAAACAAATTGACCATAAAATTCAATTATGAGCATTTTTTTTTCTTTTTACAGTAGAGCCGTGAATTTATTTGTGCTTTTTTTATCGTTTTGCTCTACCTACTCTTATGCAATAATGTTGCGTAGATTAATACATTTTTGTTGTTTGATTCACTAAAAATCGCAAAAATTTATGAAAAATGATAAATAATAAAAAAAAAAAAAAAAGTCGACGTGTTACACTGCATGTTGCTGATAAGTAACAGGAAAATGTTTGTATGCTAAATACGTCACGCTTTAAAAATCATTGAAATTTAACACACCGTTATGTCAAAACAGGATATGTAATTTAACAACATTGTAACAACAATTTTCAATATAAAGATAAAAAATAAAACTCTTTCATCCCGGATTAAAATTAGGGATGAAATACCTTTAAAATACCTTTCCATGTACATTACCACCACTTGTTAAATTCTACACAGCAGTAAAGCAAAACATAATCATTAATAAAAAATAAATTTAGACATATTTAGCTTAATAAAACAGAGCACAATGTTTAAAAGAATTTATATTTTCCCTAATAAAAATAGCTCAAGCCGAACAAAAAAAAACTTATTAAAGCACTTATTGTGGTCACTTAATAAAGTGGAAATATCCCAAATTTCTTTTATCTTGGATTTGATAGAAAGGTGCAAAAAGAAAACAAAAAATAAAAAAATAAAATAGAAACCAGAGAAGTTTCAAATAATGAACAATTAAGATTTCTAATGTTTATTAGTTAATCGGTAGTTTTATGCTTGTTTGTGTATTTAGCGCCGCTATTCTTTGCTAACAATTAACACAGAATACACACAGCGATGCCGCGCCATCAACCTAAATAACGACTCCATCAATAAAAACAACTAAAAACCCCAAGAATTTTTTTTCTTCTTAATGATTCTTTAAGTGATTTATAGGGATTATTTGTTTCGATAAGAGGAGTAAAAGAATCTGAAGGATAATAATGAAAGGAAGACAAAAAAAAAAACAAAAGATTCAACGACAACATCAAATTTCGAAAGATTTTTTTTATTTTTCTTTAATATTCTTTTAGTTAAATCCTCCTTGTTCAGTCGGTTAGATTGAATATCGTGGCACACAACAATGATTTTCCATTTCTTTATTAAATCTTTAAAAAAAGTTGTATACGTAATGAAATTAAGTAAACTGATTACACTACGATAAAAATCATAATTCACCATTCATTTGCTCGTTTTTTTTCCATCTCATTTTCGCCTTTTTTATTCGGTTTTATCGTCCAATAACTCATCAAACTTTTCTCATTAAATAATCGATTTTAAAGACAATAGATTAGACCGAAGCACACGAATTGCCGCCAGGGGTGAGTTATATACATTTTTTATTCTTCTTTCTTTTGGTTCCCCACCCGTTTTAAATAATATATACCCACTTTTTCAATAATTTTTTTTTTCGGTTATTATTTTTACTTGTTTTTTTTTTATTAACTATAAAGTTCGTTTATTATTATTATTTCACGTGGGATTTATGTTACGTTGGACACGCGCGTATAATCATAAACATAAAAAACACTTTATTATTTTGCTACATTATTTATCATAACAAAAATAAAGTAGTCTAGTGGTTTTATAATAAAAAGAAGAAAGCGAAAAAATGAAAAAAATTAAATAACGATTACTTTAACACGAATTTAACAAAAGATTTATGAATAAAAAAATAATTTTAAAACGGCTGTTAGATAGGCCTAGTACGGGTTCTTAAAATACATCACACTGTTAAACACGTTACAATATGAATAATTAAATTTTTAAATCTTATTAAATTTAATTAAAAAAAAAAAAAAATAAAATTAAGTTACGAGGTGAAGATTTTAAAATAGCTACAAAGGCGGAAGTAATATAAAAAAAAAAAAAAAACCGAAAATATTGCTCACTAAAATGATACTTACTTCATTATGGTTTATGAATTTTACAATTTTGCAATAAACTGATATAAAAAGAAGAACCATAAGAAGCTTATTAATGGCATAAAGTGTACCCCGTGAATAAAGGTGACTTTTTATGTATATTTCTTTGAATATTAAAAAAATCCTCAAATTTAAGTGGAATAGTAACCTAAATATTACTGATTTTCAATATATCCCTAAAACGGTTTTAAACTTTTTTTATAAACCATTAAATCGATCAAATAATATAAAGCTTTGAAAATGTGTGCAATAGGTCAAATAAAGCTCTACTCTTGTGTCTTTCTCTACACATTGTGTCATGTCTGTTTTATCTTAAAGCTTATCTGTTATTTTTAAATTAAGCTTATCTTAACTTTCTTAAAGGGTTTTCTGGTCACCCAAAGTAATCCTATTTAGAAAAAAAATAAAATAAAAAAGTTTAAAGAAGGTTAGACGACGACGTTGTAGTTAAAACTAAGTCTGTCTTATATTTAACTTTTATTCGATTGGTTTTTGCAATAATATTGACGTTGTCATAATGTCTCGAATTGTATATTAAGCATTATAATAGATTAGCGGATTTACCTGTATGGTCTGCTGCTTGTGGACTCCGCAATAAAATAAAAAGATATCTAATAATTTGTTTTTTTTTTTAAATTCCATCGAATAACATTTTTATGATGAGTACTTTGCATAATTTTTTATAAAAGAATAAACTGCCTTAGAGCATAACTAAAAAGAGATAAAGAAAGACAGAAAGGCAAACTTTTCTATTTCTTAAATAAATATTATTAAAAGAGAATTAAAAATTGGAAAGACAATAGCCAGTAAGCATATTTGACTAAACCAACTAATTTCATTAACAACAATTTTCGTAAATTAACTTAAAATGAAGTTTGATTATATTTCTATGAATTGAATTCTAATTTAAAATTGTTTTTACTCCCCTTCCACCCAATTTCTTATTTATTTTAAATTGGGTTTAAATACGTGTCTGTTGCCTTTGATTGTTCGGCAGTTAGTTAAAACTTTTAACTTTAAATAAATTAAATTTAAGTGATGTGAGTTTTGTTAAGTTAATTTAAAATTGACCACTAAAAGGAAATAAGAATTTGTTCCGTTCCTTTAGAAATACTTTGTTTGTGATGAGGACACAATGTTGCTCTAAATTGAATTAGAAAATATCAACAGAACTATAGTAAGTAGTTTTCATAGTTTTTTTTTTTTTGCCTTTAAAAGGTTTAACAAAAATTAAGTAAATAATGAAAATAGGTTTAAAGTTATATGGATGTAAAATACATTTTTTTTTAAATCAAATCAAATCAATTTATGTAAGGGCGCAAATTAAGACGACTTAAGAGAAAATATTAAATAATAATATTCAACTAATCAGGGAAGTTTATTGCTTTTTATTTTCTAGTATTATTATTTTGTTGATTATAATTTTACCCTGAAAAAAAAAAAAAAAAAAAATCAGCGGATAATCCAATAAAACCAATCTGAATTATTCCCCCTTTTTTTCATTGTACTTTTGTTGTTGCTTTTTCAGCTTATTAGTCCTTTTATAAAATATATTTTTTCTGGGTAATATAAATAAATTGTTGTGTCATTAAATTCAAATCACGCGGTTTTTGTTATCGTTACTCGTTGTTAATATTAATAACAAAAAGAAAAACGAAAAAAAAAAAAAAATTAAAAATCTATCGAAAAATGTACATAAAAATGCTTGTGTTTGTCATCATTTTTTTTGTGTGTGTGCTTTTTTATTTAATATAATTGATTTTTTTTTTATTTTACTCTTTTGTCTGTGTTTTGATTATTTTGTTAATTCAAGTGAGGCAAACATTATTATTTTTATTGTTTATTATTATTTTTATTTCGTTAATTAAAGCTCCTTTTATTGCATTTTAAATTTGTTTTTTTTTTTTTTTTATTTCAATAGGAAAGTTTCACAGAAGTTAAATTGCAGATTATTGTAAAGTTGAAATTCACACGGTAACAATTTCAACAGAAAATAATAATAAAAATAAAACTTTTTATTTATTTATTTATTTTGGTTTTTTCTTCTTTGTCTTAAACTTTATAAGTACACATAATTATAATTTCATTGATATTTTCCATTGAACTTTGTTTGTCTTTCACTTCTTTGTAAAACTTTTAGAAATTTGCCATTTTCAAAACAACACACAAAGCTTCTATTGTCATTATTGGGTCATAACTTGACTTGATATTGGAACACACTTAACTAGAAGTACCAACTTGAAATATTTTTTTTATCTTCAATAAACTATTTTTTAATGATTGTTATCAGAAAAATAAATAATAAAAAATCAGAAAATTCTGTAAACAAATAGAAAATTCCTTGCTTTTCTGCAATTATTTATACAAAATACAAGCTTAGATGGTTATTATAAATCTATAATTGTTTAATTGCTCAATTATGTTGAATCCTATCTGTATAGGAAGTATCGTCTCCAGAATAGTTCTACTATCAAAACTGATCTATATTATAGCAGCAGGCAAAACAAGTATTCTAAACCAGCATCTAATAGTCTCCTTTTTATATGAATTAAACCGAACATCAAACAAATTTTATTTGTTTACAAAACCACAGCACAGAATCTTTAACAGAGATAATACAACGATGATAGTTAAAAAATAAAATAAAAGAAAATAAATTTTATTTCTTCCTTATTTATTTATAATTATTGATATTTTTATTTAAATAATTTACATGATTTATTTTTATTTTATTATTTTGATTTCTTTTTAATTATTTTTTATTATAACTTTTAATTAATAAATAAAAATATTTTAATTATTTTTTTTTTTTTTTTTTTGATTATTTTTCACTTTAAAAATGTTTTGTTTTATTATAAAATTCACTTAGTTTCTTATTATTATTATTCCTATAATTATTAATTACTTAGAGTCACTGTATCTCTCTTGCCACACCAATAGATTTAAATTAACAGAAATTATGTAAACAAAACGAAAATATAATAAACTTTTACATTATTATAATTTTTCTTTATTTTATTTAATTTTATTTTATTTTGATTTTTCTTTATTTTAAATTTTAAAACACATATTTCGAAATAGTAGTTCTAAAATATAATTTTTAATTTTATTATTTTCTGGTTCAATAAATTGTTGCTAACTATGAGTTGACAGTTTTTGGGGCTGTTAAATGGGTTAATGTCGGTGCTATTGTCACCGGTGTTTTATAAAGTTGTGGTGATGGCAACGATAATAGCATAAAGGCACAGAATACCATTATCAACTGTAACAATAGACGTATAGTTGATTGTGGTCGACATCCGGCAGCTCCGTTGTGTTCACCATGTTGCATAGCGGCCGGATTTTCACCTGAAAAATAAAAAAAAATATGAAAAATAAGGAATAAAAAAAAATAATAATAATAATGCAATTTAAAAATAAACACAAAATAGAAATAGAAAATAAATAATATAGTAAATAAATGGAAGAACATTAAAAAACGGATGTCATATTCATATTCATATTTAAATTGTTGTTTTATTCCCTTTTTCGTTTTTTTTTCTTGCTGTTCCCTTCAAATTATAAATATTTTTTGTATGCTGTTTGTTTTATTTTATTATTTTATTTCTGTAGTCATTTGTATATACAAATGAACATTTTAATAATGTATAAAACAATTTTAATATTTAATTAAGTTGTTAATGATATATTAAAACAAAAAGATACAATACAATATATATTAAAAAAAAACAAAAAAAAAAAGTGCGGAAATATTAATTATTTATCAAACAGAAAATAAAAATATTTATTTTATTTAAATTAAATAATAAAAATAATAATAATAATAATAACAATGTAAAGGATGACAACAGGATTTTTTATATTAAAAATTATATACAAACCATTTAGTATATGAACCATAATACTTGCTGGTATTGCATTGTTTGGTACACATGAATAATTACCAGAATTAACTACAGATGTTTGTGTAATTAATAGTTCTGAATATCTGTTATCTATATAAAAAAGAAATTAATCGCATTATTAACGTTTAAGACTAGAAAAACTAAAAAAGTGTTTTTTATTTTCTTCTTGCTGGTTACCTGATTCAGTTGATACATTAACACCACGATGCAAGTCATAATTTATCATTCTGTTATTATGATACCAAAACAAGTATAACGGTGGTTCAGTACTTTGCAGTACTTTACATGTTAAACGTAGCAATGAACCAGGTTTTAAATATTTTTCCTGTTGACCCAACATTTCTGCGCGTGCTTCTACTCAATTATTAAAAGAATAAAAAAAATTGAATTTAATAGTTTGAAAAGTAATTGAAATGAAAGTGTCTTACCAATAACATTTAATTGTAAAAATATTGATGAGGGTGGATGTGTTGAGACTTGACACTCATAAGTACCGGCGTCACGCATTTGAACGAATTTTATTTGTAGTGCCCAGTCCTAATAAACCATAAATAATTAATTAATAATAAAAATATATTTATGTATATATATAAAGCCTCATTAAAAATAATCGTATTTTCTACAATTTAATAAATAAATCATTTATTTTTATTATGTCTTGCAACTGTGCTATTGCTATGAAAATGACATAGAATCGTTGCACGTTTCCATTATTATTATTTTTATTATCAATTTTAATTCAATTTTTTTTTTCCTTGCTCCTGTTTACGTTTTTTTATGCTATTCTATGCTGTTTATTTTTCTTTTCTTTTTAATCACTCAGTAGAGACAATATAAAAAGATACATTTTCTATTTTATTTTTGCTATATTGATAAAGTTTTTAATATCAAGTTTCTTACAATTAAATAGAAAACGTGATGAAATAAAAAAAAAAAAAATCCACAGAACGCACATCGCCGAGTAACAGCATTTTCACCATAGAAAAATAAATTATTATTAAAAATAAAAAATGATTGGGTAGCAGAGTTTTATTATTATTATTATATATAATTGAAATTTAATATATTTGTTATTAATTTCTATCTTTAACAACAAAACAATTCAGTATTTTTGAATTAAATAAAAAAAAAAGAAGAAAATAACGATAATGCAATAAGCAGAACAAAATCGATTTGTAGATTAATTTATAGATAACAATCGATAAAATTAATTTAAACAAATGATAAGAAAATACAATACTTACTTCGGAATGATCATGGTGTAATGCACTGAAACGTTCATCGCTGCTATATGTTGTTATTCCGACAGTCAATAAGTGATAATCTTTTCTTCTGATCCACGATATCTAGTTAATCGGTGTTTAATTGGATTATTAAGCTATTTTAAGTGTTAAACTTTTACTAACTGTTGTATGTTCGCCTAGATAGAATACGGTGCAAGGTAATTGTGCCACAGAGCCCGCTTGATAAGTTACAGTTGTCAGATTATCTGTACCAAAGTACATATTTTTCATCAGCGAATTACTTCCATTAATCGTTACGAAATCATCGCCACCCAGTTGATTATCTAATTGATCTAATTTGCTAATATCTACAAATTTTTCATTATAACTTTTAATGTTGCCACCCTGGCTTGCTACACTGTGTCCACCATTACCACGACCGCTAGCAAACAATGTTCTTAATGTTGGCTTCAAAGATGTAGCTGGTGTTGTTTGTGTAGCATCAGCTGCAATTACTGGCATTGGTGATGTCATTAATTTAGCAAACACTTGTCTATGTTTCTCCCCATGTTCATTTGAAATTTTATCATTGATTTCATTCACAAACAATTGATCTTTTCTAATATTAACAACCAATTGCTGCTGTTGTTGTTGCTGCTGCTGTTGCTGTTGAATTGGCTGAGAATCTTGTACTAACGAATACGAATTCGTTGTAAAAATTTCTATACGAAAAAGACAAACAAAAAAATAAAAAAAAATTGAATTCAAATTGTTCAAAATGTATTTTCATGTCAAAAAATGTGTCATGTTTGCTTCATTTAAATCAAATCATTCCCATTTTATATATTTTTTTTCTTCTTTATTGTAAAAAAAAAATAAAAAATTCGTAATCACCGAAGCACAGATAAATCTAAATAAATATTTGACTATCACGATGATGTTGATGACATGACACTATCATCTGTATCACATAAATTCAAATTTACTAATCTAAAAATCCAATATCATTAATATGTTGCTGCTTTTTTCAATACTGCCAATTTTTTTTTTCTTTCGTTCATTTTCGTTTTGCTTTATATAATCTAGTTCGAGTTTGGGGTAAACAAATCTGAATCTAAATATTAATAAAGATGATGACGAAAAAAAAAAATTAGATAAACAGCCTAAAGCTTTAACAAATAAAATTCTATGACAAAATAAACTGCTACCTGATGTATTTTCTATTTCTATAAATTTTGTTGTTTTTTTTTTTTGTAGATTTTCGTTCTTTTCCCATTGAATTTGATTTGATTCAACAACAAACCGTAAAAAAAAAATGAAGAAAAACTTTATCTGGTTATATCGTTTTTATTTTGTATCCAAATGCAGTTGATTGTAAATAAAGAGATTACTTTACTGGTTATTGATGATAACAAATAAAATACGAAAAAAAAAGGAAAAGTTTAAGCAAATATTAAATGTTTGGGGTTTTTTTTTCTTCTAAATGACAGCGTCCTTACTCGAGCATAATTTCAGCTATATTAATTTTTTTTTTTTTTAATTTTTGCTTATTAATATTAATAAATCTGTTATTATTAATTAATTATTAACTTTATATAGGTGGTTAAAGTACATTCTTCTAAAGGAATAATTAATTTTATTTATACATTTTATCATGTTGTCAGATTCACCAGAAGGCAAAATTAGCTTTTCACAATATCCTCTATTACACATAGTTTTTGCTTAAAGCTTTTATAATTTCATATAAAATGTTCTTTACTATGAACAATAATCAGTTACTTATAGTGTAGTGCTTAAAAAAATCACAATAATATTTCGTTTTTAATCTTTTAAACGCTTCACCAGAAAACCTGCACTTTTTCTTTTATTTATACCTTTTTTTTTTTTTTGCATTTTAGAAGATTATATTCTTCTCACCATGCTTTTTTTTATTATTGTTTTAAAAAATAACTGATTTAAGTTGAACTTTGCAGAAGCTACAACGATAACGACTGCAAAACCAATGGCTGTGGCAACAGCATGAAACATCAATATACTTAAAAGAAAATAAAATCTATCACATGCATTACGTTTGCCATCAAATGATTAATATTCAACTTTTGTATTATCGAATTATCTCATCCCGAAATCATCCAATTTTCTTATAACAAATTTTTCTTTCTTTTTTTTTGTTCTGACAAAATTTTCTGAATTGGTTTATAAAGCAATGAACAATCTTTCTTCATTGTCGTTTTGTTTTTCTTTTCTTTTATTTATTTATTTTTTTTTTTTTGTATTCTCTCTTATCGTTCAGTTTCTTTTTGTTCAAAGATATTTTGCATGCCACTTTTGATAAATGATTTCCTTTTATGTAAAAGAAATAAAGGAAATACTTGTCTTCTTTCACGTAATATTATTTTTATTATTATTATTATAATTTATCTTGTTGTTGCTGCTATTGTTGGTGTCTTATGTTGATCACTATAAAACTTTTCAACATTAACATCTTAAACAATCTGTCAACAAAGTTCTTAGTTTAATTTTTTTTTTCCTTTCACCCGTTCTTCTTTCTTTTCTTTATTTATTATAGAATTTTTCCATTTATTTATCTATTGTAACCAACTGCAGTTTTTATTCTCGGTTAACACCTTTTTTGTGTCTTTTGTTTTCTCTAATAATTTCCCGTTTCACTTGTATCGTTTTTTAATTTAATTTTCCTTTCCAATATTAAATAAAACTCTTTGTAGTGCTGTATTCGTAATGAATTTCTTATTTTGTATTATTATAATTTATTTTTACAAATGTCAGTTCTTAAAAACGATAAATAAGTTAATGTCAGAGAATTTTTTTTTCCATTAAGAAATTTAATTACTAAACTAATTAATCAATTCTTCTCGTTTTATAAATTTAAAAGTAAAAGAAAAAATAAGAAAAAACCGGAGGCAAACAAACCGACAATAAAAATTTATCTAGGGCAATTATAATTTACAAGAGAATTTTCTAAGTGTAGTGAAGAAATTACACTATTGTAACGGAAATTTTAAGAAAATTAAAATCATTCGACATGTGAAAGAGGAGTTTTTCTTTATATTTCGTGAATATACCACCCACAAAGTATTTCACATATTAAGTAAATTGTAATTGAAATATAAAAAAAGAGCTCATTCTTTACATAAATTGTTTGATGAAAATTTAAATTAATGAAGTTAAATAAAATAGTTTCGTATAGTTTAAAGTTTTAAGAATAAAGTGATAAAGCATTCTGTGTGTGTGGCAGTTCGCTTTTTTTATTAAGTTATTGACCTGATAAAAGACAATTTTATTGTTTAAATCATTACAACAGAAGAGTTTTATATTGTTGACTTATTGTTACATCGACACGATGAATATTTATATGAAATTAAACCATAGAAATGTTGCTACAGAAATAAAAATCTCTCATATTAACGCTAGTAAAATTGATTAAAAATAATTGAAATTGAATTTTTTTTTTTTTTTTTATGTATTAAAGAAACAAAGTAATTTCATTTTTCTCGTAAATATAACAATTGGGGACAGATCTTGTAATAAACTTTGAAAGAAATTGAAATAAAATTTCATTTTGAAAAGCTTTTATTTCACTTTACTATTTTATTGATAAATGTAATAATTTTTGTTGTCGTTGTTGTCATTGGCGTTGATGATGTAGTTTTATATTCGTCTGTATGAAAAAAATAAAATAAATATTATTTTACCATTGATTTTGTTTGGCAGCTACGACAATTTATGTGTTTCGTTTAGAGTAATGTTTATTGTAGTGGTTTTTTTTTTCTTTATTTATTATTTAATGCATTTAGTTATAATAAATAAAAAATAATTCATTTTAATTATTATTAATATTATATTTATATTGTTGTTCTCTGTAATACTTTTAATTTTATGTAATCAACGAAATGTAGCGACTATTTATTACTATTATTGCTATTATCAATATGGATCCATTATTGTGATAATAATTATCATTAATTAATTAAACAATATAAATTTCATATTTTATATAATAAATATTTTTGGTTTTTAATGTACATTTAATAGACGATAACATAAAATTAGCTCTATGCTTTTTTAAATAGTTTTTTTTAGATGTTAACATTTGATCAAAAAACCTCATCAATGCGATTTACTAACATATTTCTTGTCAAACATTGTGAAATTTTCTAATGCAAATATACTTGTCAGCAGAGTAATCGTTTTTTAAAAACAACTTTTACCAGACACTTATTAACTTACTAAATAAAAAATTCTAAAGTATTAAATTTCATTTTATAAATATTAATGAATATTTAATAATGTAATTAATCATAAAAAAAAAACAACATAAAAAAGTTTCTTCACCCTTATACCATTCTGTAAATGAATATTACTTTATTACTTATAAAATCATAATACTAATAATGTTTATTACAAGACAAAAATTGAAAATAACAAATAAATTTTCATATCCAATGATTAATGAGAAATATTTTATTAGAAACAACAAATAATAGTAATAATAATAAAATGATAAAAAAAAATAAAAATTAGATTTATTAATCTTTTGATAATCAATTTTTAATATATTTGATATTTATACGAATCATAATAAAATTAATTAACGGTTTTGTGTAGAGAAAAGAAAAAAAAATAAATTAAACAATTATAATTAAGTATATGGATTCAACAGGCTTAAATCTATCGTTTTGAATTCCCATGATATTTTATATAGTAAGTCATAAGTGATTTATGATTATTTATGTAGCAAAACAAATAAAAATATGATTTGTGTTAGATAACGAAACATAAAGCATTCTAGTACACTGAGACTATACTGTAATAATAATAATAATAATAATAATAATAATAATAATAATAATAATAATAATAATAATAATAATAATAATAATAATAATAATAATATATTTTCTATTATAATTAATTACAAATCAATCAGTTTTATACATTTTTTTTTTAGCTGCTATTTTTGATTGTCAAATATGTTATTTTGCTATGTTGTTTGTTTCAAACATCATAAAAACACGAAAACTACAAAATTTCCCATTAAACACATTTTTAATGATCAATTCAATCATTAATTTATAAAATATAACAAATAATTATTTATTAATTGCATATTTTAGAAATTGTTTTTCTATTTAAATAATTAAAATGTTGATATGAAAAGTAGCGAATTGATTTGTTTTGTATTTTTTTTTTCATTTATTTTGTTGATTGATTTATTTTCGCATGTTTTAATCAAACTTTTGCAATTTAATATGAACGAGTGTCGAGTAGCGAATTAAAAACAAAAAAAAAAAAAATTGAAGTGAAATATAGTTTTAGTCATTAAAAGTTTAATTTGCAAATTTATTGATTAAATTTGATTATAGTTGTTGTTGTTGTTTCAAAATTATAAGCGTTTTAAAGTAATTATTATTATTATTATAATTATTATAATTCTGGTTAAGTTAAGGATGCTTTATTCATATTTTCAAATTCATGCTTTATTAATCGAGTTTTCTAGGAATGGATCTGTCATCTTTGTCTTATTTTATCTATCTTAATATACAGTTTTCCCTTATATGTTATCATTGCATAATTATGATTAAATAATAACAAATACGCTATTAGTAAGTTACATTTAATCGTTATTAAAGTAAAAAAATATATTTCTTTAGAATATCGTTTATATAATTATATAAAATTTATTTATTATAATTGTTGTTCAATCTTAATAGAAAATCGTATGGTAAATTTAACAAAATAATTAAACATTTAAATAATAATAATAATATTAATATTAATACCACAAGCATAACAATATAGATTATTAACATGTTCTTGTTCGTTGATTATACTGTGCTGTTGCTATTATTTATAATAATATTAATGTTGTTGTCGATATTTTCTTATTATTTATTTGTTCTTTAATTAAATGTTGAATTATGTAATAATCTTTAGTGTTCCATTACACATGGATTTATTTGTTCAAAAAAATTAAAAAACATAAAGAAAAGTAATAATAATTACGAAAGCAATTTAATTACTTTATATTAATAATAAGCAAAAGTTTTTCTTTTCTATTTTTTTTTTTTGCATTAAAACATTTTAATACTATTATGTTTTTTTTTTTTTTTGTGCTTTATTTTTGTTTTACAATAATTTGTAGTAAAGCTCATTTTATTATTTTCTTTTTTCACAACACTAATTAAAATATATTTTTTTTTTTTTTTAAACACAAATGTTATTCAAAGTAGCAAGTTTAATAACATAAATTTTGTAAAGAACAGAGAATAAAACTACTCATAATTAATAATTTCTTTATATATATATATATATATTTTTTTTTTATATAATATAATATAATTATTACTACCGTAATTGAAGGAAAACTTTGTCTGCTTAGTTTTTTCTTTTTAATTACTTCTTATATTATTATATTGTCTCAAAGAATGGTCTGAAGTAGCAACGGAAATAGTGTTTCTTATTTATTTAATCTTTTTTTCTTTTTTTCTTTCTTTCTTTTTTTATTAATTTAGGAAGTACGTAATTTTCGTTTGTTAGCCTAATATATATATATAGGAAAATCAAAATTTATATTAAATAGGAATTTCTATCCAAATTATATTAACGCCTATAATGTGGGAAGTCACGCGCTTGAACTGTACAAAAGATTCTTTATTTGAACATTTTGTTTTTATACAAAAATTGAACGGTGGCGTTTTCCTACACAAAGTACCTTAAATTTATTGAATATATCATAAAACTCAGTTAAAACTTTAAGCAATTCCATAAGAAATCTTATTAGGTAATCGTTGTGAAAACTAATTAGGAAGATCTATAAAATTCATAATGACAGGAAAACCGAAACAAATGATAGGGAAATTTCTTTTAATTAATAACTTTTTTCAGAGAAATATTTCTTTTCATTAATTAAATATAAATGAAGTAAAAGACTAACAAAAGCTTTCTTGTTGCATAAAAGTTATAAGAAGTATATAATGTAAAACATTATTTATTTAACATTTTATTTATGGTTTAAGGATATCATTTATTAACAAAGTAAAACTATTAATTAGCTACCTTAAAAGAAATTACTACTTTTATATATGAAATCACAATACAAATGACAATTATTTTAACAATAATTTACTTTTATTATGTTCACTACTTAAGTTCTATTTTTACTTTACGTTAAGTGAACTCAATTGAACTTTATTTCACCATTAGTAGATGAGGTTCGTTAATATATATAATCGTTTTGTTTTATATTCATTCGATTATATAAAGAAAATAGAATAAAACTATACTAGTCGTTCAACCCAATATAAAAATCATTTAATTTGTAAAGAAATAGGAATAGAAAAAAGGATACACCACGCTTTTATGTTGTATAATATCTTAGTCTCTAGCTGTGTGATCCATCACTTAATTTACTTAAAGAGAGGAAAAATTACGTATAAAGACCTATAATACATGATATGATGAATAATTTAGCATAACAACACAATAGATGCTGTTTCCTATTATTTTCCACATATAATAATAACAATACTAATATTTCACCTCCTTCTAGTCGTTTTTTTTTTTTATTTATTTATTTATTTATTTATTTCTTACTCCTTATTTCCTGGATAAACAGATGGCGTTCATTATGTAAACATTTCTGCAAGTAAAAATATTCTTCTGGCTATTATACCAGTAGAATATAGCTAAAGGCTGTACGCCTTTATTTTTCTTTGAAGAAAAAAAAAATAAAGAAAAAAAAGGTCACTTCAAGCAACAACTGTAGTTGAAATAAAATTTCATGTTTTTCCTTCTCTAATTGTCTGCAGCTTTTTTTCCTTTCTATTTATTTATTTAATTTTGTTTTTTCTTCTCCACTATATAGATATATATATATATATATATATATATATATATATATATATATATTATCCCTTTGACTCTAACCTTAAGCAATATTATTTTCTTTCATCCTCTTAATTTTTAATATTATTTTTTATTCAGCTTGATATTTAATTGAATGAAAATTATTATTTTTAGTTATTATATAATGAAGTTATTATTAAGATGTTATAAAAAATAATGAAAAACATAAAAATAATTATAATGATAAAAGAATGGCAAAGGACATATCTATTGTTTGCGTATTTTCTTTATCAAGCGATTATAATGAATTCAATCCAAAATAATTTTAAACAAAGAAAAGGTAAAGAAACAAATTAAGAACAACTTTTTTGATTACCGTAAATAAACATAAACTTTTTATTTATAAAAAAAAAAAACAATTATTTTGTATATTGCACCGGACATAGTATTGTTAATTAAAAATTAAACACAGAGAAAAAAAAAACAGATACAGAAGAAAGCGTTAATAATAAATATTAAAAAAAAAGCATTAATTAATTTTATGTAGAAGGGTGATCTTATCTTGCACACTTATTTCATTTAGAGGTTAATTAACTAATACGGTGAAAAAAATAAAATTAATTTAATTGATTTAATTACAGTTCATACATTTTACGCACCGATAATATTGTATTTTAAATGTTTCGCTCTTTTGGGAAGTGGGTCTAATTAACAAAGGTTTTTAGTTAAATACATATAAAAATACACAAATTATTATGTTTGTTCTTTAATCTTGTGGTAGAACCGAAAAAATCCAGTAAAGGAACAGGAAAATAAAAAAAAAAAAACATAACAATAACAATAAAAAATTATATTAATAAGCTAATTTCTATGTTTATATGTAGTTGATACTACAATAAAGAGAGGCGAAACGAAGTACACGTTAATGTGTGTTTATGTTCAACAAAGGTTAGATGGGGAATTAACACACCTGTTCTGGTTTGTTAAACATTGAATCAATTTAATTATAATAAGACAAAATAATAATAATAATAATAACAATAATAATAATGATAATAATCATACCGCTTCTAATTACCTGATGTGATTCTTTGATTTTCTTTTTCTTTTCAATTTCCATACAATTTTTTTTTTTTTTTGGGTTGTCATGGTGCGTTGATTAGGAAAGTAAAGATTTTTATTTTTCTTTTTTTTTTGCTTTCTTTATTATAATAAAATCAAATTATCCTTAAATTTTATGTTTTCACTTCGTTTTTTGTTTAATTTTTTTGGTTTTTTTTTTATACTTTTATATGCTTGGTAGCAATATCACTTTAACTTTTGAATTTTACCAACGCTGCTTTTTTTGTGCTTTTTGTATTTTATTTCATTTCATACATTTAATAATTTAACATATTAATAGCTATTGTAAGACTTTGTTATTTTAAATAGAAACAAGTTTATTCGTTTTTATTATTATTATTATTATTATTATTATTATTTCATAAAAGAAAAAAAAAATTCACCTATAACCTGCACACTTTGAATAAAATTTTATTGAACTAAACGAAAGAAAATAATAAAAATATTGTTAAAAGTTTCCTTTTTCTTTTTTATTCTTTTATAGTAATTTTATTTACATCGTCATTTTTGTATTTAGTTGTGCAAAGTTACTAACCATAACAAACAACTGCCTTTATTATTCTTTCTTTTTAATGTTAATCAAGCATTATTTACATAATTTTTTATTTTTCACATACCTTTATTGACAAAGAAATGTTTTATTATCTATAGAATTTTGGATGAATATTACTTTGAGAAAAGTTTTGTTATCTGAAAGACATTTTAATATAATGCTTAACATGATTTTGATTCACTTGTCCACATATATTGTGTGACCAACACACTATGACTAATAATTATTATAAGACAGCAAAATTAATTAAATAATTTCACACTGTACATGAAATATTTGGCATGAACTTTTACCAAGAAAGCAGATTCTTTCTTACTAAAAGAAAGGAATTTACTGCATTTACCATCTTGGTATGATGTGGCTTAAAATGTTTGTGTATCTAATATGTGTCTCTCTAAAGATTAAAAGCCAGCCGATATTTATTATTGACCGAAATTGAAATTTTACGAATAACAAAATAATTTTAAAGAATTCTTAATTATATTTCCAAAACAATTAATTTAAAAATATTGTAAAACAATTATGTAAGTAAACACAAATTCAAATTAATAAAAAAAAAAGAAAAAGAAAACTTTTGTTAACTACAAAAGAAAAGAAAATAAATTGAAAATTATTTAAAAAATAAACTTTTTTCAACTTTAATTGCTTATCCATTTTCATTAACGGCTGACGGAAATTTTTTATTTTTCTGCCTTTTAATTGTTTATTGTGGTATGATAAAAACATTTTTGGTGTAATTTCTTCAAACAACATCTAAAAAGGTGGTAGTGGAAGTAGAATAAGGTGCTTAATTGGAATAAATCAACGGTGTCTCAGTTGCTATTAAAATGTAATTAAAATAAAGCAAAAATAACAGCAATAACTAAAAGATTTAATAGAAATTTCAATGTGCTTTTTTGCTGTTTCGGTTTAACATTTTGTAAGCGGAAATTATTTTCAGTAATTTTTTTTCTTCTTTTTTGTTGCCCATGTCTACGTAATGAAAATATCTACGTTGCTAAATAAAGATTTGAGTTTAATCCGAACGACATTAGAAACAACCACATATATACACGTAGAAAAAAAAATACGAAGCTTTTTTTTGACACTTGTTTAAGATAAATTAATTGAAGTAGAAATTAAGACAGTTTTTAATCATGCGAACTAATCCCATAAACATTAATCTGAAGATATGAAAATAAATTGGTCAAAACACTAACAAGGGACAATATAATCGTAACGTTAGACCTTAAATTAAATCCATAATAAAATGAACGTACAATCAGTTAAACCAAACAACATAACACACAAAAAATAAAAGAAAAAAAAGCAGAAAAAATAATGAAAGCAAAATTAGAAGGAATTAAAAAGAAAAATAAACAAGAAATTTCCATAACACTAAGCCTAGGCATGAATAACAAAAACTTTTTAATTAAATTCCCCTTTTTTTCAACGGTTTTTTTTTTTTTTTTGTTCTTGTTATGCTGATAAAATGGTAATAATTGAACTGTTGATTTCATAACAAACATAACCCTTTTAGCATAACCTCAAAGAAACTTAATTTTACTTTAAAAATCGACCAATATTATTTTTATACGTACGTCCATTGGATCCTCTAATCAGATCATTTTGATTTTTATTTAATTTTTGTTCCTTTATTAACAAACGGCAAAACAGAAAAAAGAAAATCGCTTTGATAAATAAAAACGAAAATTGGTGGCTTATAGAATTTTTAGAGGCCAAAATTGTTTTTGAATTATCTGACGTCTATCTGGCAGCCAAGGGACAGTGGCAAGTCAAGAGGAGCTTAAAAAATAAATAATAAAAGGAATAAAAAAGAAATTAACCATAAATTGAAACCCTCAATTGTACAAAAAAAAAAAAAAAACCCCTTCGATACTCGCCAGTATTTATTATTTTTATTTTTTCATGTCCTTTTCTATAAAGTTTTCTTTCCTTTGCGTTTATTTATTCATTCATTTATTATTATTTTTTTTACATTTTGTGTCTGTTAAATAATATTCTTGATAAAGGTAGACACGTGCTCAGTAAAAAGATATTTATTTTAACATTATTATTATTATTATTATTAATAAATAAAGAATTTCCGTTTACAACGAAAGAATGTGGCATTCCGTTAAACGGAAACGTTTTTAAAAGAGGTAAATAGATATTAAACAAAGGTTATCGAAAATAACCCTTTAAAATATAAATGTTTGTGAAAATTATTTAAAAAATTTTAACGTATAATTAATGTTATTTAACTCATTACATACATGCACATATGGTAATGATTTTTATATTACAATTTTTGGTGATATTGACTCATTTTGGTGTTTATTGATGCAATTAAATTTTTATATATTTTAAATTTATAAAGTAATCATAATTAAAACCGACAGCATATTACTTTCATTTAAATAAAGGGTTGATCATTGCAATCATAAAGAAACTTAATACTGTACCTCCTAATTCGATAATGATGCTATGGCGAATTAAGGTTAATGAAGATGCGCTATTGCACTTTAATACTTTAATATTCTTGAATAATCAGCAAATATTATCACGTACCAAAAGCTCAGTGTAAAACACAATGCGATTAATATTTTCTCATATCACGCAATTTAAACCAAGCTTTAAATCTAGCCAATTAAGCTTAAAACAAGCTTCCTTTTTAAAAACCATTTTTCTTCATTTTAAAATTGCTTTAGGGATTTTATTTGATCACAATTATGTATCAACATGAGAGTACAGCATAAATGTTGACTTTACATTTCAGATGAAAGATAATAAATAATCAACGATACACAACAATATGCAACAATGTTTTCGTGATATAAGTTTATTTTTCTTTAATTTAATAAATCTTTTTAGCGCGAATATTTAAGTAATTGAGTGATTCAACATTAAATTCTCTATAAATATAAAGGAAAAATTCACCTTTATGTGAAAATTATTATGCAAAAATTAATCTTTAATTTGTTTTTTATGAAAGATAAAAAAAAAACCAGCGAAATGAAAGTCATGCAAATATAATTTCTCTGCTGTAGGTGTTTTTTTTTTATTTTCTTTCAATTTATTTATTTTCTTTTTTTTTTCAGAAAAACAGAGAAAGCGTACTGCCTACTGTAATTATTTAATCGAAACTTTTTTCTTTGAGTTTTATTCCTGTAATTAAAATTGAATTTGATAAAGGAGAGAAAAATTAAATTAAAATTAATAAAAGAAAGTAGAAATAACGACACATCTGCAGTGGAAATCATTAATCAATCATGAACGAATTTTACTTCTTTTTTTTTTTACTTCCCTTTCATTTATATTTTTTGTTCGGCTCTTTGTTTTGTGAAAACTCTTCAAAGTCAATACTTAAGGTTCAGCTAAAAAAATGAAAATAGTCATTCTGTCGTATTATTGGGTAACTGAATTTTCATTAGTCATCGATATGTCAATGAAGCACGAAAAAAAGATTTTTTCTATAGTTTTGTATAAGAATTTCATATGTTGATAAGTTTTCTTCTAAATATCAACACAGATTAAGAAGGATTTCAAAGATTTCAAAGATTGCAAAGTAATTTCATTTTTCTTTTCTTTTTTTTTTTTATTTATTTTGGCAAAGCTAAAAGGAACTTTCACCACTTTTCACACGTCCACGTGTCAAGAAATGTGTACAAACATTTTGATGGCAAAAAAAAAAAAAAAAAAAATAATAATAGGACCGAGTATACGCTTTGTTGTTATAGAAATCCTATATAATCGAAGTCAAACTAACCAGGCAACCATTTCTTTACGAATAATCGAAACGAAATTGTAGTTAAAAAAAATAATGAAATGCTTTTTAACTCGACAAATTTAGTCCGGTTTCTGTGTTTGAATTTTTATAGTTTTTTATTTAGCCTTTAAGTCACATAGGCGAATAGACCATCATCATCATCTTGAAGCCTTAACAAACAATTCTTTTATATTATTATAAACTTTTTTTTGTTGTATTTTTAAATCGACAACGAACCAAATGGAAATGAAAATGTCTGTTACAAGTTAGATTGTAAGGAAATGTTGAAAATATTGTGCGTATTTTCATTTATTATTATTATTATTATTATTATTATTATTATTATTATTATTATATTATTATTTTCTGTTCATTCAGTTCTCAAGTGACTACTAAAAATGATCCAACAAAATGATTTTTTTTTTTCGTTTTATAATGAAAGAATTGAAAAATATGAAATCGAATTGGTTATAAAAAGAGAATAATAAAAATAAATAAGAAGAGGAAGAAACCTGTAAAGAAGATTATAAACCTTTATTGAAAAAAGGTTTAACTAGAAGGAATAGAAGAAAGAAAAGAAAAGAAAAAAACGCTTTGTGTCCCCAAGCATCATCAACAACATCATCGGCATCATCATTTCTCTTAAATTTTTTACCAATGATATTCGATTTTTTTTTGTGCTCCACAGTCAATTGGTTAAGGTTAAAATAATAAAATTAATGTGACGGTTTTTTTTTTCGTTGTTGCTATTTTATAAACTGATCTCCACTTTTTTAAGCACTTGAAATTGTTTTTTTTTTTAATATATATTTTGTGAAAGCTGCTTTCAAGTCTTAATTTAAAAAATTATAGAAAAGATGAATAATAAAAATGATTTACTTACCATTAGCTCGGGTATTCAATGTTGAATTATGTTGATCAGCAGTAACAAATTTAATCGATAAATCAATTGACAATATTAATAAATTAAAAATGTAACAACCAAGGATGTTATTTGCTGCGCTACCACTAGAACCGTCACGTCTATCATGACGCCACCGCATTTTTGTGTTTTTTTTTATGTTTCGTTCACAATTTTTCTATCTTAGCTATTTGTTTGTAATTTTTTCTCTTTTTTTTTTTAACAAATTTTGCTATCTTTAGTGTATTTTCTATACTTTGTTGTACTTTTATTATCTGCGATTAGATAAATTAAATTATTGATTCAACGAAATCTTTTTACATATTTTTTTGCTGTCATTTTTAAAGTTGATTGCATTTTTCACCTAATTAAAGCTGCAAGAGAATGAGAAAATTAATAAAAAATAAATAAAATTAATGAAATGAAAGTGTTTTATGTAATTTAAAGTGATTTAGTTATGCTTTCCGGTTTTTTTTTCATCTATTTTCTATTATTTTCTTTTCTTTTCTATTCATTTAAGGGCACGGAATATATATATAAATAAATAAATAAATTGACTAAATTACAATCCTGTTTCTATTTAATGTGATGATCCAGCAAAAAGGGAGGAAAATATGTCAACTTAGACAATAAAAACGTTAAAAGGGGAACAGAATAGCTGAAAACAAGAGATTTTTTTTTGTCTATTTTGTTGAATAAATTTTAATGTTGTGTGTCCTACATACATTCTTCTACTTCTTATTTTTTTTTTCTTTTAAGTAGATAACTAGGAACCAGATAAAAAACTGAACAACACATAGCAGCAAATATATTTCTTGTTGTTTAACTAAGCGGCAGACAGACAAACAATGAAACAAATAAACAGGCAGCCAAGCAAACAAACAAACAAACAAACAAACAAACAAACAAACAAGCAAACAACTGAAAGACCCACAAAATACGTTAATATATTGTTAACGAAGCAAATGATATTAAAGAAAAGTTTTACACCACGATGATTTTTATTGGATTTTAGTTCCTAGTTTTTTTTTTTGAATTATTCTTTCTTTTTTCAATATTTTTAGTGTTTTCTGAGTATTTTTCGTACTGCTGTTAGTGGTTTTGTTATTACTTAACCAACTTTTGTACATTCAATTTAATTAAATTGAATCAAATTGATAAGTTAAGATAACATTTGGTTGATAAACAAAATAATAAAAAAAAGTCATAATAAAAAAACAACATTAGGCAAAAATAGTCAATTTTAATTGAATATAACGTCAGCTGTTGTCTAATTAATAGAAAATCGTGAATGATGGGTTTGTCACTGCTATGAGTCACACACATCAAGGGGTTACGATGTTAAATATCATGTCGATCAGCCTTTGGTCCCAATAATTTTACTTTTGTCTTTTGGAAGTCACATTTTACAAACATCCGCCAACGCAAAAATTAGCTTACGTAAAGTATTAATTACATACACTTACGTCCAGTTTCATATCCACTTGATAAATATAAATAAAGTTATAGTGTCGTTGTGTGTTTCGTTTGTTGTCCATGTCAATAAAACATGGTCCAGCTATTAAATTTATTATCGCACGTTTTTTCTCGGTTAGCAAAAGTGGAAAAACAACCGAAAACAAGTCACAATATTGTTGTTAAGCTATTGATTGGCTGTGTGAGGGCTGTAGATTTTCTTTTCGTAATCATTTCGACTTGTAGGTCGATTTTATCGCATTTTATAAGCATTCGTAGAAGAAAGAAATAAAAAAAATGTTATTTTTATATAAATAAATATTGAAATCGAATAAACCATATGGATTTTTCATAATCTCTTCATTTATTTATTTCAAACATAATATGCAAACACATAACAAACCATAAAGTAGCATAGCAGCAACAAATAAAAACAACAGACCATATGTAGCAGAATCTGAAGACTCATCCAGCTTAATATATATATATATATATATATACATCCGATACCAATTGCTTAACCGTGTTTTGTTGATTATATGCGACATTATGTTATCAGGCAACAAAAAAAAAATAATAAGGGAAAAAAAACCTCCATTTTTATGTAATTCCTAAAATAATATATATAAAAAAAAGCGAAACGAAAATGCATATAAAATTGGTGGTGAAACAAATATCAGCATATATGGTGGTGGTATACTGCTGAGTTTTATGACTAATAATATGGAAAATTGATATACTTAATCTTTATGCGTTTCCTTTTTGCTTTTTTTTTATTATTATTTTCGGAATTGATAAGGAAAATTGCCTTTTTACATTACATTTTATTTATTTATAATGAAAAAAGAAAAATTCTTTTTTTTTTCTTTTTTTATTGCCAATACATTTATTATTTTAAGTAATTAAATACATTTGATTGACGTATTTACGATTTTTTTTTATGTTAATTATTTTTCTTCATTAATTTTGTTTACAACAAAATGAAAATAATTTTGTCCTTATCGTTTAAATTATCTTGATGAAACATTGGTGCCACACAATTGTCAGCAAATTTTCAAAAAAAAAATAAAATAAAAATAAAAATTTGTATAAACAACACAATTCCCATTCAAATTACAACGAACTGCCATATTTTGAGTAGCACATACTAACAATGTGTTAATTTTTTAATTTATAATCTCCATTAGGCTATATAAATTTTCATCTAATTAAAATAAATCGCATAAATTATAATAACACAAACCACCTGCGGTTTAAGTATTTTTGTTATTTCTCATCATTTAAATATTTTTCTGTATTTAAATCAGCTAGGCTATTAAATTTTTTTTATTTTATTTGAGAATTTTCTGTTTTAATTTAGTGCATGTGCTTTCTTCTCGGTTTAACCAGAAAAGCACAAAAATAAATGAAAAGAAGAAAAGAAGATTTAATAAAAAGGAAAGTAGAATATTAAACCTTTTTGTAATTTGTAACCCAGCAAAAAAAAAAATAAATAAATAAAATAAAGGAAAAAACTTTTCTTTTTATTTATTTCACTTTTTCCCATGTTTTTTTTCCCTTCACTTCTTCTGATATTTTGTTAAATTTAATTAAATATTTTTCGTTATTAGTTGTGTCGGTTAATAGTTTGTGTTTATTTTTTTTTTTTTTTTGTTTATTCTTTTTATTGTTGTGTGTTGGGTTTTTGTGCGTTTATAGTGTCAAAAACAGTATAATAATGTAATTATGTGATTTGTAAAACAATTATTAACTTACACGCTATGTAAGGATCATGCGAAAAGGAAAAACAACACAACAAATATATATATAAAAAAAAAAAAAAATAAACAAGAGAGGAAAAAAAAAATGGGCAGATGGAAAAAAGCTTTAATGAAAATAAAAAAAAAAAAAAAAGAATTATTTTTAGGGGTAGCAAAGTTTAATTTAGTTTTGTTTTTGTTTGTTTGTTTGTTTATTTGTTTAGTTTTTCTACAGATGCTTAACAAATTAAATTGATTGTTGTTTTAGTTTTTTTTTTCTATCATTATTATAATATCATGAATTCTTGTTAAATTTACCTTTTTGAAGGTCTGCCTTTGTCATAAACTTAATAAAGGTAAATCATCCGAATCAGGTCAAGTCGATTTTATTTAACTAATCTTTGATCGCATGACACTAAAAGATTTTCAGTGTTTTCAGTATTAGAAACAACGAGAGCAACAACGAGAAAAAAAAATTCTAAAACTTTTAATAAACGAATTAATTTGTTAATTAATTTTCTTATATTTAAATTAGCAAAAGTAAAAAAAAATTGTATAAAAAAAACTGTTACTTTAATAATTTTTCATAAATAAAGTTTGCGAAAATTTCTCTCTTTTTTGTGTATTATAATTATTTTATAAAAAAAAAGAATATATAATAAAAATGCTTAAGATAGCGAGTAGATTGTATTACGTCATGGTAATAAAAAAAAAAGACTAAAGATTGAAGAAAGGAATGAAAACAGACTAAATCGTTGACAAGAAGGACAAGCAAAGCTTTTTCATTTCGCCTTTTATACTTTATACAGTTCGGTCGTCTTCTTTTATTTTACTTTTATTAAAAAAAAAAAAAAAAAAAAAAACTAAAATAGCTGAATAAGGATTTCAAAATGTCACTTCTTTTATTCAAAATGATAATGGGATAAATTTTGTTTTTATTTACACACGACGAGTAAAGTATCTTTACTCGTTTATAAATTTTTTTCTATTTCTTTATTTTTGGATCTTGAAAGTAAGTATGTATGTATGTACGTACGTACTGTAAGAATATAAATTCCAGTTAGCAAAGAATTTTCTATTAGACAATTTAAACAAAAACAAAATAAAAAAAAATAAAATCAACAGCAAAGTGTTAAAAGTGAAAAATTCTTTAAGGGCAAATAAAATAAAGAAAAAAAAAAAAAAGTCGAGGAAAAGCACGTCAATCTTGTAATTTTCAATTATTTTTTTCTCATTTTATTTTTGTATTTCTTTTTTGTTTTAAGCCAAAAACTTTACGAAAAATTATTTTTTCCTTATCTTACAGAATTTATTAGCCAAGAATTTTAACAACATATTACTTCTAATGTTGTTGTTATTGTGGTTTCTCTTTACTTTATACTTTTTTTTTTTTTTTGTTACTTCTTCCTCTGTAACTTTTTTGTGGCAAAGTTTAACTTTTTCATTTACAAAAAAAAAAAAATCTCTTTTTGTGCAGCGTAGAGCAAATTTTTTTTTTATATTTTTTGCTTTAACCTGATTTGCACAAGAACAAGTAAAGTACCAAAAAAAATAAAAATGTTGAACGGAATTTTTGTTTAGCCTGTCATATATATTTTTAAGTAACAACAGCAGCAGCAGTAGCAACAATGTACACAATTCAAGGTTTTTGTTTCCTTTTTTTTCACAAATTATCCTATTTTTGACGATATGAATTTTTATTATTATTTTTTTTTTTTTGTTCGCATTATTTTTTATTATTATGGAAGCTAGCAAAATGCCGCGTTATTCCTAATTTATTCAATATGAATTTTTATGAAAATAATTTTATTGGAAGCGAAAAATAATTCTGTTGTTTGGTAAACAAAAAAAAAAAAAAAATATTAATAAATAAATAAATAAATAAAACTGCTACAATATAAACATAAACAAAATTTCGATTTACATAACATCATTAAATAATCTTAATAAAAAAAAAAAGAATAAATAAATATTTTTGCAACATTCGAACAACGAATATACAACGAATTAAGCACCAGAGAATTAAAATTATGTAAAAGTGAACGAAGAAATATTATTACTTAATGCCAAAACAAAAATAAAAAAAAAAACAAACAAAAAACCAGAGATGAGAAATTAAATAATTAAAAATGCAATAAAAATGTTTTTTTTTTTTTTTTGATGTTGAATATCTGCATAATTTATTTTTATTATTTATTTTAATTGTTTAATTATTAATTTGGGTGTGATGGGTGGTGAGTGGGCGGTTTGAATTTGCACTTTTTTTTTCTTTCTTGTATTCAATTTATAATTAAGCATAATTCATGGAAAATATATATTCTTTGACTTTGAATTTTATAATGTTAAATGTTAATGGTTGCAAATTGTATAGAAAACACTTTAGCTAATGTGTTCAGGACATACCACGAATATTTAATTTATATTTAATGATAGTGAAGAATATATATTTGACGCCATTTACAAAACGATAAAACATTGTTGGCAGCCAACATAATTACTAATATGGTTAAAAGAAGACATATATCATCTGCTGCTCCTGTTAATTTTTTTTTTTTTATATATCGATTGTTAATTTTTTTTTATTAATAATTTCCTTTACAAAAGTTGTTATATATCATATAGAGATTAATAACAGTCAATTAGTTATGAATTTACTAATTTACTACGGATTTTAGAAGTATATACTAAGCTTTAGATGAGTTTGGTAGCACCCACTGCAGAAAATCCAACCAATAATGTGGCAAAAGTTATGAAATTATTTGTATAAATAAATAAAACTCAGCATTATAAGCTGTAATAAGTTCTAAGTACAAGAATATTATTCAAATACCAATACTAATTAAACGATTTATATGAAACAAAATATTGAAACCAAATAAAAAAAAAAACAAATTAGCATAAAAGAACACTTGCCATTAATTAAAGGTAATAAAGAAATAATTAAAGGTAATTAAAAATAAAAAATAAATTACACAAAAACACTAAATTTTCGATTAAATGCTTTTTATTTTTTGGTTTTTCATTAATTAATTTCCCCTATTATGCAAATCTATGTAAATTTTTTTTTTTTAATTCATATTTCTTTAGATTAATAAAAAAACATTTTTCCATCTTTCTACTATTTTTTATTTTAATAAACAAAGAAAAAGGCAGCAAATTATATTAAAACGTTTTGGAAAATAGCTGCAAACAAAAAGAAAAACGAAAAAACCGAAAAATTCCACGTAATTCGTACTTAATTGAAATAATTTTAATCGTTTGCCGGAATACATAAATATTTTTTCAATTTTTTTTTTTTTATTTTTGCATAAAGAAAATTATTTAATAGCGAGAAAATGTAAAGGAACTTCCAGTTGAGACAAAAAGTAAAATAAATTTTAATTGGGATTTTTATTTGTGTGTTTTTTAACTTATTTTTCGCTCCCACCCTTTATGTCTGTATTAAGTTCTGTGAAATTCTGTGATTTCTTTATTGTAAAAATAGAGAAAATGAACATCATTTATTTTTATGATCAACTTTACAATTATACACTAAGGAATTTTTAAGGGATGATAAGAATTTTTCGTTTGCTTTTTATTTTTGACTTCATAAACAAAAAAAAGGTGTCTAAATGTTTTCATCGCTTAGTTTTAGCGAGTTTGAGGAATTGCCAACAAAGCTATTATCCATAATTAGATTTAACGTTGGCTGGTAGTGTGTGCTTTTTATTTTTTTATTTTCATTTCCTTTATTTTTAGAGCTTTTGTTGTTAGAGCATCAAATACAAAAAAAAAAACAAAACAAAATGAAATGAGCAAACATCATTTGTCTTTATTTCTAACTATAATTCGTTATTGTCGCTTTTTTTGTTGTTGTAATTTCCTTCATTCAAATAACAACATGCTTTTAAGCTTCACTACGTCGTTTATTGTTAAAGTTAAAAGTTAATAAAATAAAAAAATAAAACACCCCTTGTTACTATTTCCTTCCTTTCATCGTTATTTTTATTTTTCATCTGTTCACAGTCTTTTTATTTTATTTTATTTTCTTTTTATTTTTTTTTTATTACAGTACACGACCATTCTCAATTGTTTTATTTTTGTTACCCTTAAAAAAAAAAGAGAAAACTATAATTTCTGTGAATATTTGGAAACAGCAGAAAAAAGTGCCAAACACTGTACCGCGTGCTATAACACAATTTACTTGATATAATGTAGTATTTAAGTGGTTAAAGGGTGGTAGTTTCGTATGTATTATGGGCGTTTATTTTTTGGAACCCCCAAAATGTATAAATTTCCCTTATAAGCATTTTATTTATTTTATTTTGCGCTTTGTGGTTTAAGTTTTTTTTTTTTTGCCATAAATAGGGGTTCGTTTTATAAATAAATTTGTATAAAGATACCAACACAGGAAGATGGAAAGCTAACAAAAAAAAAATAAAAATGAAAAAAACATTGAATGAACAGAAAAACAACACCTAAATCAAGTTAAACATGGATGATGGTACAGTACTGGTACAAGTATTCACCCCATAATATTTTTTGAACAATGATCTTTTAAACTAAAGCATTTGTTAAATAAATGAAGATTCTTTAAATGCTTAATAAGCTTATAGCAGGGAGTGGTTGGCACATAAAAAATAAATAAATTGAGTGGTTATGTAATAAAAAATGAAAAAACGAAAGAAGAAAACGAACTAAAAAATTGTTTTAAATAAATAAAACAAAGCGAAAATTTAAAAGAATTTCGTATTGATAAAAAGACAAATATCCAATACATAATTTTACCCCTTTAACAAAAAAAAAACTAAAATTCGGTATTATAAATATATAGCTGAAAGAAACAGTAGACAAATACCACCTATCAAAAAGGTGTGAAAGATTTATTTAAATACATTTTTCACTATCAAGCAGTACGTAAATGATTCGTTACTCAATGGTTTGAAGAACGAAAATACTTAAAGCGGAAGGTAAGCAATACCAAAATCAAAGTGAAAAAACTTGATTGAATGAGAAGTGAGTAATCGAAATATCAGGTAAATTTTCTTTTTGCTTTATTTAACTACTTAAAACAATGGAAGTGTAATAAATAAATATTTAAAGTCAAGAAAAAAAAAAAATATATATATAATATTAAGAAAAAGAGAAAATTTTTGTCGCCATGAAGTAGCTTTATAATCACTGATAATGACTGCTAGTGATCTGATTGTTTCACTTTTTCGTCGTAAATACAGTGGTAGAAGAATATTTTTTCAATTCATTATCATTAATTAAAGATTTATTCCTTTTTTTTCTCTCTTTCTCTCTCTTGAGATATTTCACATCATTATATAATTGAAGAAATATTTCATTCATTATATAGTTTTTTTCGATTTATATTTACTTTTCACTTGCTACGTTTCTATCGGTTTTTGTATTTGTATTTGCTTTTGTTTTTGTCAGTAAGGAGACAGGTATTAAGTGTTAGATTTTCTTACTTTCGTCTGATTTAATCTCTTAATCAAATTGTTTTTTCTTTTTTTTATTTTAGTTTCTTTTTATTGGTTTATTGAGCAAAAGTTAGTTTTGTCAGTTGGTTGTCATATAAAAACGAAAAACGTAAAAACTTATTATTTATTGTTTTTTAACAACTGATGTTAAATAGTTTGCTATTTGATGTTGGAGTTTAATATTTTATTATTATTAGGTGTTAAACGTTAAATATAGCTATAATAACGGTTGTTTAGGTTTTAATATGTATATGTATATATATATAACATGCGTAATTAGAAGTAGTTAAATCAAATGAATGTCTTTGATGTAGTGATAAATTAATAATGAAATAAAATTGAGTTAAATCAGGATTATCTATTCTTATAGTTAGTGTACAATATTTTAATTTGTTAACGATGGCTTTATAAACCTAACTTATTGATGTGAATTTACAATTTATATTCAAGAAGTTTTAAGTTTTGTTTATTCTGCAAAATATACATAAATACAAAATTAGTTGCATAAATTTCCATCAACTGATAACAACCACCGAATATTAAGTCCGCATTTAAAAAGTCACCAATAACAACATTCATCTTGATGAAAAATGACAACGTCGTACACAAATAGACGCCTTGCCCGCATTTGACAATATGACTATTAAAAAAATTGTAAATAAATTAAAATTAATATTGTCTGCCATAACGTGAATAGTAATAGAAATAAAACATAAAATGTAATAACTTTGCTAACAATTATAAAACATAAATCAACATCACAAAAGTACAAATCTTTATTTAATTTTAAATAAAATATTAAATTTTGGAGTACTCTGAAATATTATTTCTGGAATATTATCATCTCTAGATTGTCACCAGCTGTAAAATGTTATATTTTGTAATATTATAACGAGCAAAAAAAAAAAACCAACCATCATCTAGTTGCTATAAAGATAAATGAGTTGTTGGCATTGGTGTTGGTATTTTATGTCGCAAAAGTTGTAGAACAACGAAAATAAAAACACAAAGATATTATTTATAAAAAAAAAAAAATATTAATAACACAACAAGAAAGCGAGAAAAAGGTAAAACCAACTCTTAATGAAGATGATAATGTTAATGTTGATGATGATTTTAAGTTAAAAGTTTTAATGTCAAATCTAAAAAAGTGTCTCTACGGTGTTGTCGCTGATGCTATTATTATTATTATTATTATAATTATTGTCAATGGTGTTATGCTTTGGTGTGATAAATCATAACATGATAAACATATTAACGAAAATAAATTTGATTTGTTTTTTTTTTAATTGTTTGTTTATCAAATTTATATTTTGGTTGACGTTTCATATTTATATTCGGTTTGCTGTTTGCCGCAATGAAAAATTATTTTCATTTTGTTGTTGATAATTTTTATTAAAATACTTTCATTTCATTAATAATTTTCAAATAAAAATAATTGCATTACTTAAATAAATATATTTATTATGCAACGGAAGTGTAACACGGAAGATGAGAAATTATTCAAACATCACGTTTGGTGTATTGTTTGACATATTTTCATTTAGTAATATTTCATAGATTTTGGCAATATGCACAGTAATAATGATTGTTTGAGTCAACAAACAGTTGCCATTTGCACTGTACATTTTCTGACATTTTCATTACTTTTCCCTCGATTCTTGTTTATTATCCTTTCCTTCCATTTTTTGTTTTGTTTTGTTAATTTTGCTACCAATATAACTGTAGGCTATATTATTTACTTAACGCACAAATTTAATTGAGCGGCAGATACTGTCCAAAATGTAATTATCATTGTAAATGTTTGTAGTTTGGTGAAAGTGTATTTACCAGCATTTTTTTGTCCTTTTGCAAGAACTCGTTGAATTTATTTTATATTTTTTTAATTTCATTGAATATTTATTTTATTAATATTACATTAGTTCATTTATAATAAAGAAAAATTGTCAATGATATGAATTGTTATATAATTCAATTTTAATTATGAAACTGTTTCAAGTATTTTGTTATGTAATTATTATTGTGTAATTTGTTTATTGTGTAATTTTGAAAAACATCACGAAATGATGACTTTCAAAGTATTATGAGAATGATGTTGATAATTTGTTGCGCATTATAATGATAAAATATCTAATTAATACACTTATACCACCAGAACACTTAAATTTCGATAATATTTGTGCATTTTTTTATCCAACCAAAAAATATTTATCTTAATCAACAACAAAAACGTGAATGATAAAAAAATATTTGTTTATTCTTTTACCGCTTTTATATCAACTGCGGTTTTGCGCCTACAGCGTCAAGTTGATGGTTGGCTGGCTGGTATATCAGTAGAAGCATTTTTATTTGATTTTATTTTTATTCATTATCATTCAAAGGGTGATCTTTGTGCTTTAACATTTTTATTTTGCTGTGAATTGTTTGCACTTTTTTTTTTTTTTTTTGTAAACCATAGCGATTATTTGGCTTTAACCTGCAGCTATGAATGAGCAGACATTGCTTTACGAAATATTAAAATAAATTGAAACAAGTTTAAAATTTAAAGCAGATGATAGAATAAATAATCGAAAACAGAAGAAAAAACAAATTTATCTTAAGGAAAGAAAATGAATTTTTTATGGTACTTTTGTCGGTTACTACCAGCCAGCGGATGTGTATTTGATTAAGAAAACATTAAACAACAAAAATTTGCAATGCTTTCTTTAAAACAATCAAAAACAGTTAAAGCAATGACATTGACGACAATGTGCACATCAATTCCACATCATATAACTTTATTTGACAAAAACGAATGATTTTATTACGGCAACAGAGGAATAAAACAACCAAAAGGATTTTCCATTCTTTCATTTTTTTTTGTTTTTCGACAAATAAACAGTTTCTTTTCTCGATTTAAATTTAAAGACGAGTAGAAATTATTAAAAAAAAAAAAAAATAAAACGAAAAATCCCACACACGGCCTCATAAATAATTTTTGTTTTCCAAGGCTTTGTTTGGTTTTAAAAAATTTTCTTCTTGATTTCTTTGATACAAGTCAAACACGCAACGAAAAAAAAGTTTAAATAATAATTTTGTTGTTGGCGGTTTTAATATCTTGCTGGTGAATTCAGTAACATCGATACAAAATTTGTCAGTACAAAAGTGGAGGCGCCTAGTTAAAGTTTAAAATTTGTTTAAATTTTAAAGAAAAACTTTGTATAGTTCGATGAAAAGAATATAGAAAATGATAAAAAAAATTATTATTAACTAGTAGCTTATTGTTGTTTAAAGTTTATCACTGCATTTTTATTTTAAAAATACAAAATAATACAGAAACACACCAGAGCTTTTATTCTTTACAATTTTTTTTTTTTTTTTTGTTATACTTCTATGAGAAAATCATTATTTTTCTTTAATAAAACATTTCATAAACCTAGATAAAGTATTCTTAGAAAAAGTATACAAAAAAAATATATAAACTAAGTTAAATAATGTATTTAACTGAAAAAAAAATTGAAGAAAGAAACAGAAGATTTATCTCTTGTTATCACGTTAAACTATAATTTTATTTTACCTTCGTGCATTTATACTTTGCTTTTGTTCTACAAATAATTTTCTATTTTTTTTTCGAGTTTATTGTTTACGTTTTTAACTGGAAACAAACAATTGCTGGAAAAATTATTAAAAAAAATTTAATAAAAATAATTTTTTTAAGGATAATCCAAGACGTGTCTTTTTTCTAATATTAATTTAATTTTAATCTCATTAATATTAAGTAAATGCTAATGAGTACAACACACAAACAAACACATACACCTTTTTAACCAAATTAAATTCCCATCACTGCTAACCACTTAACATTTTCTTTTCGCTATTTTTAGATTTTTACAATTTAATTTAACGTAAAAGTTAAATATTCTATAAAACAATTAAAATAAATGAAATTTTTTAAATCTTTTCCAATTTTCTTTTCACTTTGTTGTGGTTTTATGAAAGAAAAAAAAATCACATTTTTCTTTTTCATTTAATTTAAAGTTTTTCGCATTTTACAACAAATAGAAGAACAAATTAAAAAGAGGTAAAATGGTGGTTGAGAGTAAATTTTCTTTTATTTATTTTATATTCTCTTAATACAGATAAGATTTTTTATTTTTTTTGCTAAAGAAAAAGCTACAAAAAAAGCTACACAAAACTGAATTAATTTTGAAATTAAAAAACTTTTTTTTTACTACGAATGTTTATAAAAATAAAAATAAAAGCAAAAGTTTTTCATTTTGTTGTCAATAAAAGCTTCTAGTTTAGTTTTTTTTTTATTTTTTGAGTCAAATTAATTGTGGTTTGATTGTTGATTTTTTGTTTGTTATAAATCTTTTATTTAGGTCATATTGTTGCTGTTTTTATTTTATTTTTTTTATTTTATTTTTATTTTATTTTTTCGTATCGTGAATAATGCTCCAAAAGCGAAAAAATTAAAAGCTTAAGTGTGAACAAGAGAGAATTTTATGGGCGTTTGATTAAACATTTGCAAGATTATAATAAATGAGGATATTGTGTAGGTGCTTCAAAAAGTGGTGGCCTTCACAAAGCCGTAAGATTAATTTCAACTCTTTAAATATCTTAATTAAAGATTATTTACTTTTTTTTATTTAACCGTTTATGTATTTCATTTTTTTTTTCTCTCTTTTACTGAGATTTTATCTTTAATTCGTATATAAACTAAAAATAAAAAACCTCCTCCAACCATTTACCAGAACTTTGAGTATGTTTTTTTTAGTTTTTTTTTTTTTAAGTTGCAACATGATAAACATAAATGAAAACCATTTAAAAATTATCTAAACCATGATAAAGATATTTTATTATAACAAATTTCTCCTGCATGGGCCTATAGGATTACATTTTGCTTGATTTGATATGTTTACACTAAATAAGTTTAAAAAAAATATATATATATTTCACAAAGTTACAACAACTTAAACAATTTTTGGTTCATTGTTGTGCAAAATAGGAAAACTGTGAAAAGCAAATTAAGTGCCTTTTTCGTTAGTTGTTCTTGTTGTTGTTACTGTTGAGCGATATGATCCTGTATAATGTTATCAACCAAAAACCGAAAAAGATTTTTTCTTTTTTTTTTTTTTGTTTAGTTAAGTCACAATATATTCATGCATCGTTAAGGATATACAAAAAGCTTAAAGCTAAAAGAAAAAAAAAAAAATTAAAGCAAAGTAGAAAACATTTTTGTGTGTTTTTTTTTCCGTCTTTTTATTAAAGAATAAGAATAAGGCAAAAACTGTGCCAAACTAAATAAAAATAAAAGACGCCAAGTTGACAAAGTATTACGAGAATAATATAAAGTCAAAGTCAGTTTCGATTGTTGTTACAACTACAATACCAGTAAGACTAAACTTTGAAGCTATTTTAGTATTTTCTTTTCTTTTCTATGCTTTTTTCTGTTGCTTAACTATTCCTGATTTTATTTTATTTTTTTTCTTTAGCTTATCGTGGATTATTCTACATTTTTTTTTGTGATGAAGTTCGATAAAATACAAATGTTTATATGTTTTCGTGTCGAAAAGAAAGAAAAAAAAAATAATAAAATAAATAAATACTGTGAAAATTGAGGTAATTTCACATTGTTCAAGTTTTTTTTTTTTTTTTTCTTAGCTATTAACTTTTACTCAAGAAAATAAATAAATAAAAACTGAAAAGGGAAAGATACTGTGAAATGCTTGAAATGATATTGTAGTGAAACAATAATATTGTAATAGAAACGCAAAGTTTAGTGACTAGAGGAACTAAGAAGATGAACAGAATGAAATCACAGCCACCCTTAAATAAGGTCACTTTGCTTTCTTTTTCTTTCTTTTCCTTTTTTATTATTATTATAATTTTATTTTCCACGACTTGTCCTTCCCTTTTTTATTTTTTTTCATAATGTTAAATAATAAAATAAACTTGATAGTCATCTTTGTGATGAATATTTCCTTAAATTTTTTTTTTATTATTTATTTTAAATCTTTAAAAGTTTCTTTAGTTTTCTTTTCTGCTGACTTTTTAAATATTTAATACATTTTAGACAAACATCTTAACATCGTTTTGAGTCTATTTTTATTATATGTTTTTTCCCTTTTTTGCTTGATTCCTTAACTAACTGTATCGGTTTAGTTAAGTTAAGTTTAGTTTCGTTTTTTTTTTTTCTATTTTTATTATCACAAATTTTTATTATTTTCCTTTCCTAAGTTTTATTGATAAATGGAGTAATCTGTTTTTATTTTCTAAAGTAAAGTACAACAAAAAAAAAAAAAAAGTCGAATATTACCGGTATTAACGAGTTAGAAAGCTTTAAAGTTTGTTGATGTTTACTTGCAATAAAAATAAAAAAAGAAAAAAAAAACCGAATGATTTGCCGGCACAAAAAAAAAATCATTTTTATTTTTATTTACATTTTTTCTTCATTTTTTTTTTTTTTTTTTATGTACACTGGTTGTTGTTTGATATAAAATTGAATAAATAATCGAAAAATCACCAGAAATTTATACACTTTTTATTATTTTTTATTGTCAGCAACAAAATAAAAATGTTTTAAGCTAAAAATAATTTATATTTTTCCTTGTTTATTACAATGAAAAAAAAAAAATTGATGATAATAATAATAATAAAACGGGGACTGTATAAAAAAGAAGAAAAAAAAAATTATACGCCCACCTCGTGAATCATTTGGATTTTTTTTTCTTCTTCTTTTTTACCGATATCTACTATTTAATTTTTTTTTTTTTTTTGTTGCTTTTCTTCTATATTCCTTCCATTTGATTTGCATACATGAATTTAGTTATTTTTGAAATATTTATTATTATTATAATATTTATTTAACCAAATACGTTTGATGTTTAACGAGACTGAAGACATATGTAAAGGCAACGAACGTTATAATAAAAAAAAAAAAAAAAACATAATTTTAGGCCAAGTTATTTTTACGATCATTTTTTTTTTTTTTTTTATGTTCTGACTATGATTTTATGATATTTTTACTTCGTTCTATTTAATATTCTTATTTATAAATCGAATAATAAAACTCAAAGTAAATTTGCTGGATATTAGAGTATTATTTATTTATTTTTTTTTTTTGTATAAAACTTTTCCATAAAGCGATTCGATAGTAAACGTTGAGTTTTTCAGTTAAATTATCTCAGAGATAAATTTAAAGATTAAAGTAACAAAAAAAAAAAAAAAAAAAAATGCAAAATAAATATTCTACTTCCTGTGTCTGATGATGATGATGATTTTCATTTAAGATGAAATGATAAAAAAAAATTGTTGTTGTTGTTGTTTAGAATAAGAAGCACAAAAACCTGCATTTAAAGTCAAGGACAGGAAAATAGCAGGATTTTCTTTTCATTATTTCTCTTTTATCATTTAACTCAATGATTTATGCTTCAACATTAAATTCTTGTTTATAACATGTACCAACAGTCGAATCATTTTATGTCATGGTCGCCTTATGTGTGTTCATATATGAATCTTGTGTATTTATTTATTTTTTTTTTTTTTTTATCATGATCGTCATTTCAGTTATTTATCTATATCATGTGATACTGGAGAGCTACTAGAATATTTTTTTTACTTCTACAGAAAGCACAAAAAATAACAAGGACTATACATAGCGCATTCGAGTACTTAATGATGCCATTATACGTTTTTTTTATTATTCTTTAATTTTAATAAAAATGAATTTTTTTTTTTTTTTTTTGAAAAATAATAATAATAAAAATAATAATAATAAATGTAGAGCAATAATAGTACGCAAAACAGAAAATTTATTACAAAAAAAAAAAAAAGCTAATAATCAAACATTAAGAAATATAGATAGATGAATAAATATAGAGTATTCGTATTTTTATATAACTATTTACGGAAATGAAAAAAAAAAAAAATATACAAAATAACGAAGATATAAACATGAAAATGGTAAAATAAAAAAAATAAAACTACCCTTCATAATTGTAAAAGAAAAAGAAGAAGAAGAAGAAGTAAGGTACCTCTAAGAATTTATACAATTTCATAGTAATATTATAAAAACTATTGGCTTCACCTGTAAATAATACCTCGCTGTTTTATACGAGAGTCCTTAAATAATACAAAATTTTAATATCCAATGAAAAAAGAAAAGTATTTGAAGAATTATGGAGAAAAAATATTTATTTAGTGATAGTAATAAATCGTTGAATATTATATTGTAAAATGCAATACAGTAAATCTCAAAAGGCAATGATGTGCATTGCAATAATTATAATTGACTATGTATTCATTTATAAAAAAGCATCTTAAAGCTTGAAAATGTATGTGCTCAAGAAAAGAGCATCCAGATATTGGAAAAAATTGTATTAAATTATTATTTGTACACAAATAAAACCGTTCTGGGTTTCATATAGATAACACAGTTTGATTAGAACAATTTAAGGATTCTGTACGAGTGACGACAAAAGTAATAATTTTAAATTAAGTAGATATCCAGATGGTTTATTATGAATATCATATTTAAAGTATGTTGGGGTGCTGTCGAAGAGAAACTAGAAAACTCACCTAAAACCAAGTCTTGTCTAAATATTTTCATTACTCCTTCTGCAATCATGTTTTTTTATTAGTATACAAACAAATATTGAAATTTTTTCTTTTTAAATTAAATTGATAATCGTTGAATGGTTACAACGAAGAAAAAAAATAATAGATAAATAAATCAAGTCACATTAAAACAAAAAAAAAAAAATGAGAAAACGAAAAATATTTTGTCGTTCATTTCATGACAAGTACGATGGATCCATGAATCCATGAACGCAAACAATTTTTTATTTATTTTGTCTTTATTTCTTCACGAAAATAAATTTCATTTTATTATTACACAAGAAATATAAACGAACGAAATGTTATTGCAAAAAAAAGTCTGAAGCAGTCGATAGACAACAGATGAAATAATGGTGGAACAAAAGAATAATAAAGGAAATAAAAATACAAAAAAAAAAAAAAAAAATTCAACATAGAAGTTCATCGATTTGACAAAATACTCGACTAAATGAGTTTGATGCCGATGTCTTATCAAATATAAATCAACTAAATTGTCCATTTATTCCATACTCATACTCAAGAATCCGTTATAAAAGCACCAAAAACAACAGCAACTCAAATAATAACAACAGAAGGCACATAAGATTCCACAATAAACGTCGAGCCATTCATTATGTTTCCTTTTGGTTTAGTTCAGTTGGTGGTCGTTTGGTCAAATGGATTATTTTGAGTCATTTTGTCACAGTTTTTTTTATTATTATGACGATAATGGACTAGTTTTATCATCTATTCATTACTTGCTTTTATTCTTTCTATTTTACTTCAACTGCCTAGACTGGGTTTTCGATGTTCCCAGCTCATTTCTTTTTTGTTTTGGAACCGCTGTGAGTGATGATGAGCAAAACAAAATAATGACTTTACTTCTGTATATCTGCTACATTTTTATTTTTATTACCCAGCATATATAGTTGACGCATTATTTCTTGTCTTTAAGGTTTCTTTTTTCTTCCGTTTTAGATCGAAAACCATCAGTATAGGAACGAAAAACGAAAAGGAAACCATCTGTATCATATTATTTATCACTATAAAATAAAATAATTGTACCATCCTATACCAGCGATTCTATCATTCTATTCCACCAGCGATTCATAGTTTATGTTTGCCTTTCTACAAAAGCCATTCGAAGCTATTTCAAAAGCAGCACAAAAGAAATGCGATGCACATTACACCAAATTACACAGTAGTGCGTGAAATTAAAAATGTTGATGAATCATCTGCATATTTTATTGTAAGACAACTGTTCAACCATGGAAAATATGTTTCAGCTAAAGAATGAAAAAAAAATTCTGCATCACCCAAACCACTAAGGCAATCATCACCCTCAATTATATAACGCAATGTACATAGCTGCCAAATTGTAAACGTCTCGTTACACTTGAATATTCCATTGTGTTTCTTACATATATAAATGCTGTGGAAAATCGAAGTTGAATAACTACAAAAAAGTTGGTGGAATGGTGGGCATAGTCACCTAAATTGACATTTGTTTAAAAATAAAAAAACAAAAAAATCATTGAAACTACTGAATACAATACTAGCAAAAAATAAATTAAAAATTTGCGACATTAATATGTCGTACCCGTCGCCCACATTGTCTCATCAATATTGCTGCATCGTTAACTAAAAGAATCTATCTGGACGTCTGCAGTTCATAGTATTTGATAATCGTACTGGAAACTTATTTATTTTAATTTTTATTTTCTATATGCTCGAGTCATAAACTTGAAAAATTTCTATATTCTGCTGCTGTCATTATCTTGTTAGTTGTTACAATAATATTTCTATTGAGGGTGGTACACGGAAGAAGAATTGTTTATTTATATTTATTTATTTATTTAAAAAAAAAAGGGAAAATAAAAAATAAAACGTCAACGTGTGCCTTTAACATGCTGACATAACATGAGTAAAACGAAAAATAAAACAAATTACATTTGCAAAAAAAAAAAAAAATATATATTATATAAATAGAAGATGAGAGAGAAAAACCTTTTTATATGCAAAATGCAAAAATAAATATAATAAACAATAAGGGAATGACAAAAATAAATTGCAAAGTGAAAAATTATAATCAAAGAGGCAGAAAATGTAAATGGAGAAAAAAACACTTCCTGTGTTTTTCACAAATAAAAAAAAAAAAAAAAAAAAAAAAACACAAATTGATGAAAAATTATTTTAGTGAGACAAACTGGGCATTATTTAGTCCGTGTTGTCTACATATGTATACTTTTGTGGGTGTATATAGTTAACATAATATTTCTTTTAGCTTGTTCCATCATATATTGTGGAGAAAAATAAAAGAAGAATAATAATAGTCTGAGAACTAAACAAATTTATGATTTAAATTTCTGCTTCGATGCCATAAACGGAAAAGCTTAATAAAAGTATACAAAAAATAAGCTTAGAGAAAAGAAAAAACGAAAAGAAAGGAAAGAAATGTCACACCAAAGTCTACATTGCGTGAATGACAAAAGAGAAATTTACGATTGTAGAGTTAGAAGAATTTTATCATGTTTGCATCATGAATTTAATGTTCATATAATAAAAATGATTTAAGCGTTGGGTGTTGGTGCTTTTTTTTCTATTTTTTTTTTTTTTTGTTTAGAAAAAATAAAATAATAATAAAGAAAACGAAGAAAAATAAAAAATTATAAATAAATTTACTTATTATGTACTTTTTCATCATCGTTTTTGTGCTTTGAAATAACAAAAAAAAAAAAAATCCCCTGCGCTTTTAAAGCTTTAACTTTTATTCCCAAAATAAAAAAAAAGTCTTTTTGTTGTTGTTCTCCTCTTTTAGTCATTGTATTCACAACAAAGAGCATTTGATATCAAAAAAAAAAAAAATTGCTTTGTATAAAGAACATAATTTGAGAAACATAAACGGCAAGTCAACTACAATTTTTTTTTTTTTTTTTGCAAATGTTTTCATTATTATATGTGCTGCTGCGTGGTCTTTGCCGTTCTGACAAGTACATGCTTTAAAGTGACACATAAATAAAATAAATGCTAAAGAATTATGTTTATTAAGCTTTTGACAAATATGCGAAGTAAAATAATAATAATAATAATAAAAAAGCAACAGAATTTTACTAATATTCTTCTCCTTTCTTTTATAGTGGAGACAGACAGTCGTAATGGGTTTAATAGTCGGCCTATTAAAATGATTCAACGTTTTTATTATTTTATTTCCTTAATAACCAAATAAGACTTTCCTTTTTTCTTTACGTTACATTACGTTACGTTACTTTACTTTACTTTACTTTACTTTACTTTTAGTCAAGTAAATAAATAAATAATAAATAAAAAGACAATACTAAGGATGTGGAAAAGGAATTTTTGTTTTTTTATATCCAACAACCAAAATAGAAATAAGAATTGAAGAAGCTTGAATTATAATAATAATAATTATTATTATTATTATTATTTTCAACATAATTAAACATAAGCTAAAAACATATAATTTTTAATTGCTACAGCTGTTATCTAACAGCAAAAATTAAGCCTTTTTAACCCCTATACGACGTTTTTCTTTCTTTTTTCTTTTTTTTTTTTTACTTTGTTCTTATCGTTACTTTTTATTATAATAATTATTATTAAATTTTTTGTATCCTTTACGACTGTAACTAAGTTTATTATAATTATAAATATTTAGTGTAACTTTGCTTTAACATAGTTACATAGTTTACGTTAAAAGAAAACACGAAAATAAATTTTTGGAATTTTTTATTTTTGTTTCCTTCTATATTTAACTTCATTTAACGTGTGTTAGGGGTGTTATCGGTGTTATAAATTCTGTTCTAAATTATGTAAAGTGGGTAATAAATGTGGGTTTTCCTTGGTATTTTTTTTTTTTTTTTTTAATAATAATAATGATAATAATAATGGAAGAATAGAAACACTAGAGATGAAATAATTGCTTATATGTGGGTGAAAATGTTTATTATAATAAAGAAAAGTAAGGAAAATTTCGCACAAAAATCGATTTTTTATTTTTAATGATTAATATTATAAGAAATCCTTAAGGACAGATAATCACGGTGACTGAATTATTAATATTGTCATCTTTGTTGCTAATTTTACTCATTCGGTTGACAATTTATTTAATTAAATAAAAAAAAATTTCTTCGTTGGTAAAAAACTATTAAAGTTTAGTAAATCATATCTAAGAAGAAATTTCCAAGGAAAAAAAATGTTAGACATTTTTCTTCCTTAGAGTTGAAAGTTTAAAGTTTAACCATTAATATTTATAAATGAAAAGTTTAACAAAAAAATACGGAAAGATTCCCGACTATATTTAGGCTAAATCCCCATGTTGCTACCTTAAATTTATAAAAGTTGAAAACGAAAATGTCAACTAAGATATAAGAGTTTTGGCAAACAAACAAAATAAATAAAATCCAAAGAAAAATACCGAGCACACCAATGATTTTATTTTGTGTATCAAAAAAAAAAAAAAAAAAAAACAAAAGGCCTAAAGGGGATAAATGAATGCAATGAATGACATAAAGGCGTTAATTTGTATCAAAAAAAAAATCTATAGGATCTTCTTGTATTAATGATTTTTCTGAAGATAAAAATATAAAGCAAAAACAGACGAATCTAATCGCTAATCAATTATCTGTTTATAACGCGAATTAAAAGGAAGGAAAATCACATAAAATGAATTAACACAAATAAATTAAATAATTTGAATACGAGAATAAAATGAATGTTGGTAAAAGGGATAATTTTTTTTTTTTTTTATTTCTGAACAACATCTCTGCTGTGTGTCACACAAATAAGAAAAACACATTTCTGAAAACTTGTAATAATAATTCTTGTTTTCCATGTCTAGTAATAATAACAAAAAACATGAATTTAACATATTTTATGCAAAATAACAACATATGCTTCGTTCATTAATATTCACTTTATTCAATCAAAATCAATCAGTTTTTTTTCTGCTCCTTTGTGGCTCTTGTTTTATGTTGTAATGCAAAAACACAAATAAGCAAATAAGAAAATCCTTCAGAAAAGCAACACCCTGCCATCGAGTATTAAACTTTTTGTTTAACTTGTAACAACTTATTAAACTTTAATAAAACTACAATTTAACACGCGATATAATTTATGACTGAAAATAAAATCCATTTGATATAAGAACTCAAAAGAAATATTTAAACCGGCGGCTTTACAACATTTATTTTCTTTTATTTACTTGAAAAACAAACAAACGCAAAAAAAAATAAAATAAAATATTTAATTAAAATATTAAAACTTACTTAAGCTACGTTAACATTAAATAATTCCTTATTTTGCTATATTATGTTTTTCTTTTTCTCTGATATATTAATTAGGTGGATTTAATGTTAATCCAATTAAATTTTGTCTTCTGTTTTTTTCTTTTCTAAATTAATCCAATTATTTGATTTTTTTTTTTTTATTTTTATTTTTTTATTTTTTAATAACAACCAGAAACAACAAAACCACCACACAAATTTCCTTGATTTTTACTTTTCTTTTTTTTGGTTTAATTAATATTTCACTTTAAACAAACTGAACGAACAATTATCAAAAAAAAAAAAAAAGAAAAAAGTTCACACTTATGATTCTCGTATTCACAATTTTGAAATATTTTGTTGGTAGCTTTTAGTGCAGTTCCAGTAACGCAAATAGTAACATTTAATTTGAATTCCGTTAAGCAACTGAATATTATTTGATGAAAATTATAACAAAAAAAAAAAAAAAATTGTTCATGCACGCAAAGTAGAATAAATTCCCTATTTGTCCGTTTTCCGGGTCTGTATCTTATTTTTATTAACCCCACCATTAAAGGATGGCAGCTTTTTTGGCCATTTTCCAAGCAGAACGTTTTCTTTTTGTAACTAGAATAACGAGATGACTATCAATTGCGCATGCTTTTTTTTTATATAAAAAATTTATTTCATGTTGCTACTCTCTGTCCAACTTTTGGTTTGTGTATTCACTGATTTTTAAGGTAAGAGAAACATATTTTTTATTAGAAAAACATTTTTCCTTTAAACCGGAAGTAAAACATACAAAAGCATTAAATACAAAAATTTAAACATTCGAGACATTAACCTTTTTATTCACTCTACAATTTTAAGTATTTCTATTAAAAATTATTATTCGGATTATTGTTATTATATTTTTTGTTTAATAATAAAACGAAATAAAAAAACGTCATTAAATGAGTAAGATTTATTTGATTTTTGGCTATTCCATCCGTTTAGTCCTTGGTTTTATATCTGTATTCGGTTTGTTGTCAACATTTTTCGGTTTTTTTCATTTTTTTTTTGTATTTGCTTTCCTTTCTCTGTTGTATAATTTTATTAACATTTTTATTTTAACCGACAAGAAATACACACATTTTTAAGGACAATAAAATACAAGAGGATTAAGTAACTGGTAAAAGTAATTAAGATATAAATCTAGCAAAAAGGTATATCTTTTTCGCATGTTTGTTTGGCATTTTTTTTTTGTATTTTTTATTCATCTATGTTTTGACTGTTTTTTTGGCAATATGTATTAAATATAAAACCAAATGGGAGTAAGGACAAACATATAATTTTATTGTTATTATGTCATTTTTAAAAGGGTGGCCGCCCTTTATGCTCTTCTTTCTATACAAAAACATACACACATCAATATATATAGTTTGTTTCATCGTCGTTTTTGTTGATCTTCTGTAAATTTTTTTTTTTGTTTTCTTTGCTTTTCTTTTGACTAATAAAGTTAAAGTGGAGATTTAAGTTTATTTTGCTGTTATCGTGTTGACCTTCTGTGTGATTATAGATATGATATATATATATATGTAATTCTTTTCCTTCTATACAAAAATCTATTAGAACAATAATAAGAAATGAAAAATGTTAGAAAATGAGGTGAAAATAAAAGATTTTATTTAATATTAATAATTAATAAGTTATCATTTTCATTGTAAAAGTAGCAGAGCGTAGGTGCAAAATAATCTCCTTCTCTGTTTATTTATTGTTATTGTAAAAATACGAAATGTTGTAGGTAAAAAAATAACAAAAATGACTTATATATAAATAATTATTACCTAAAATAATTGGAGATGCCGGGGATCGAACCCGGGGCCTTTCACATGCAAAGCGAACGCTCTACCACTGAGCTACATCCCCTTCGAAATAAACATTTCAATGTCAAAATCGATGGAGATTTTATAGTTTTCGCATGCAAAATTGATAGAAACAAAAATTTGGAGATGCCGGGGATCGAACCCGGGGCCTTTCACATGCAAAGCGAACGCTCTACCACTGAGCTACATCCCCATTGATAGAATTATTTTTAAATCTTATTTTAAACTAAAACTAAATCTAAATCTTATATATTATTTGTCACTTATTCAAAAAACGATAAAAAAGTGAAATATATGTTAAATTTATCAATAAATTTTCGGATCGCAGTTATTACTAACAACTGATGATGTCAAAAGTCAAATTCTTATAAAATACATAATGATTACATTGGTATGTTAATAGGCTTGGTGGGGATTTTACTCACTCACTACTCCATAATCAGTGTAATAAACACAAAATAGAAGCTAATAAAAATATCAGTATTTTGCCGATATAAAAACGCCGACAGCATACACAATATAAAAATTATTATAATACCCGAGTGCTACAAATATAATTGTTCCACTTTATTAAAAAATAAAAAAATATATCTTGGCAATTTTGCTGTCGCCACTTCTATAGAGTTATTATTACACCCATTAGCGGTTACTACTAGTCTGCATTGAAATTTATTATACGAAACTGCTTTACAGATTCATTTTACAATAATTAAAAGAAATTTCGTTAAAAAAAATGTTTTAACAACATTATAAGGGGTGGCTTTCGCTCTATATTTATGATTTCTTTATATATTTTTTTCTCTTCATTTTTTTGCGTTAACAATATTAAGTTGTTTGGATTTATTACTTGAGCAAAACCATTAATTGAAAATAACTTATAGAAAATAAATATTTTGTTAAGGAATTAAAGTACAGGAAATTTAATTATTAAATTAAATTTCAATTGAGTTAAATCATGGATACTTGAATTTCTAACAAAACAGCAAGTAACTTGTTAACTTCCCACTTGATGTTCTAATTAAGAATCGGATATTTTTCTAGTAGTTTTTTTTTCCTGGTAATACTCTGCTTAATACTGATTTTCATTAAATTGCATCAAAGAAATTTTAAATGTATAAATTTTTCCTTCTACAGCTCATCTTAACAGCAAAATTCGGTGTTTTTAGTTAAACTAAAATATTATCTCATTAAAAATATTTAATAAGCGGATTCTGCTGAACGATCAGAAAATGATAATACTAATTTAATTTTTGCAGAGGTGGATCTTAAATATTAATAATTTTTTTTAGGGGATGTATTTTTTAGGGGTTCGATCCCCGGTATCTCCAAATTTTTTGATTCTACCAATTTTACATGCGAAAACTATAAAATCTCCATCGATTTTGACTTGGAATTTCTTTTTTTGTTGGGGATGTAGCTCAGTGGTAGAGCGTTCGCTTTGCATGTGAAAGGCCCCGGGTTCGATCCCCGGCATCTCCAAATTTTTTGTTTCTATCAATTTTGCATGCGAAAACTATAAAATCTCCATCGATTTTGACATTGAAATTTTCAATTCCAAGGGGATGTAGCTCAGTGGTAGAGCGTTCGCTTTGCATGTGAAAGGCCCCGGGTTCGATCCCCGGTATCTCCAAATTTTTTGATTCTACCAATTTTACATGCGAAAACTATAAAATCTCCATCGATTTTGACTTGGAATTACTTTTTTTGTTGGGGATGTAGCTCAGTGGTAGAGCGTTCGCTTTGCATGTGAAAGGCCCCGGGTTCGATCCCCGGCATCTCCAAATTTTTTTGATTCTATCAATTTTGCATGCGAAAACTATAAAATCTCCATCGATTTTCACTTGGAATTTCTTATTTTGTAGGGGATGTAGCTCAGTGGTAGAGCGTTCGCTTTGCATGTGAAAGGCCCTAGATTCTGCAATTTTTAATTTCTTGTATTCTTTGTAATATTTTTTCAATTTATTTTGCTACAAACATATATCCTAGACTTGTGACAATTTCATTAAAATTATTAACATATTTACGTGTTCGTGTTCATTAAAAAAGCAAATTAATTGTAATTTTTATTTCACTGTTATGTATGTCATTATTAATTAATTAAACCAAAATTTTCATTTCTTTTTCTGATCGTTTTTACTGGCACTGAATATACTGATTTTAACAAAAAATAAAAGAAAATACTTTAGAAGCATATAGAATTAATAGGTTCCATTGAAAACATTAAATTAAATTTAATTCTCTGTTGCCCTGTCTATTTCATGTTGTTGCTGTTGCTACTATCCAATTACAGTCATGCACAAACAAAAACTATGAAAAGGACACACACACACACACACAGGCACATAATAACTACGCTGCATTTTTAAAGATCATAAAAATATTTAAAATAATTTTATGTTTTATCAAAAAAAAAAACAATAATTTTTTTTTAAAAGTAATAAAATTTTTTTTATTTTTTTTTTTTTTAGTATAATAGTTCGGAAAGTGGTACACTTTGCAATGTCTGGTTTAATATGGGCTTGTGTGTTGTTGGCTGTTACTGCCAGTGGTAAATTGTTTGCGTTTGGTTTGCTTGCGAATAGCATACATGATTTTTATTATTTTGTTGAACTTTTATTTTGGTTTTTTTTCCCTGTTGTTTTTTTTTTGGTTAAAGTTAACAACACCAACTGGCTAACAAAACATCCATATAAATGTTTAAGACTGATGACCAATAACTGGGGTTTTTTTTTTGTTTGGTCCTGTTTGATACATATATATGTATATATATATTTATTAAATATCTGTAACAAGCTAAAAGCTACATAGTTAGTTGATTATAAGCACACACACGCACACACATTTGTAAATGTTTTTTGCTTTTTTATTATTTTTTTTTTATTTTTGTTGTTGGTGGTGTTTTTGGCGATTTTTTTTCTGTTTTTACATGGCCAAAACAATATAACACATTTGGTAGACAAAAAAAACAACGAAAAGCTGCACTTGGTTTTTTCCAACCAAACAATTTGTTACAAAATTGCTTCAATCCTTGAACCATGTCCTTGTTGATGGTGGTTTATTCTTTCGTTCTTTTTGCTGCCTATGTTTGTAGATTTTATGATGATAAAATAGAAAATAATTGTTTGGTTTGTATTTTGCTTTATTATTCTCTTATTTTCTGTGTACAAATTCTCCTTTTTATTCTCTCCCAGTGTCCGTGAAAAAAAAAAAAAAATTCATATTAAAGAGGAATAACAAAACATAAAAAATTAATAAATATTCAACACACGAAATATTTCTCCATAAGCTTTAAAGCTATAATAAAAACAGTGATGCTGCAAAATAATAAAAAAAAAAAAAAAAAAAAGTTAAAGGAAATATAAACAAAAATAAATTAATCACCATCATGTGGGTTGTAAAAAAGACACAGAAAAACCAAATGGAAATATAATTTTTTTTTTAATGGTCCAAAAAATAAATAAATAAATAAAAATTTATTATTGGCTTATATATATGAAGGAAAACTTTACGGTTGTGAAATCTGTTAAATTCTAGTTTTTCAACAGTAGTCACTCACTAGCTGTTATTAATTTAACAAAATATTTAATTGAGTATGAAAATTATTTTAGTAATTTAAATTAGATTAATGGTTTTAGTGTCCAAGCACAGCAAAAACAACCACAAAAAAATCTTTTGTTATATTATTATTATTTATCTAAACTTTTAATTTTTGTTTGCTTTATGTTAAGAATAATTAACATTTGTTGTTTTATTAGGGACTCAGAAAACTAACAAAATTCATTTGATTAGTTTTATTTATGTTGTTCGTACTAGTAAGGGCGATTTGTCACAGCATTGTTCTTTAGTTGTACGCTTAAAGGCAGGTGCAAAGAGCTTAAATCAATTAATAGCTTGATGCCAGAAATGTTCTTACACCATATACTATCCCACAAACATTATTTGTCTATTCTAGTTTAATTAAAATCAGGAAACTAATTTACTGAATATCTAACTAAAAATTTTTCACATATTCATTAAAAACATTATTATGGATTTAATTACTTTAATTATTTTCACTCACATTAACGGAATCAAAAATGTTTAAACAAAATCCAAATTTAAGATTTATTTTTTTTGGCCGAATAATACTTATTTGGCAATAATTTATTACAGTGAATTCCGACTCAGCTATTATTCCATTATATAAAACCCAAGTTAATATCATAAAAAAACGAAAAAAAAAATTATTTTTTTCTGTTAATTTTATATTCATAAATGTATAAAGAAAAAAGTTAACAAACGAGTTAATTAATTTACTGAAAATATGCTGATGCTGCAGTAAAAAAAAATATTTTTTTTGTTTTTAATTTTTCCCTTGCTATCAAAAAGCACCTGCTAAAATACATTTTTTTCATTTTTTTTTGTTTTATGAATTTTATAAATAAATAAAATTCCGAAATAAATATTTAATAAACTTTCAATTAATTTTCATTATTAATCCATAAACGACAAACAACATATGAGACAGTTTATGATGCAAAAAAATAATTTTGTTTTTTTTTTTATAAATCCTTCAGTATTTAGCTTTTTTGCAAAATAAAATTAAAAAAAACAAACAAAATACCATGAAAATATTTTATTTATATTAAATAATTTTTTTTTCACAATGGAATGTATGCTTTTTATTTTGTTTTTGATAAATAAATAAGCATAAAAAATAAATTTCTTGATGATAATTTAAATAAATGCGATTTTAGTGCCTACAGTGCTAAAGGGTTTCGTATTTTTTTTTTTTTTATATTTAGACAATAATAATAATGAAAAACGCATTTATCTAGATTTATTTTTTCACTGGTTTTCTGTCTCTTCTTTTTGACTATATCATGCTTTTAATATTGTTTTGTTTTTATTATTATTATTGGAAAGCTCTTGTGTTTTTTTTTTGTTTCTCTTTTAACTCGTATAGACATAAAAATAATATCCATTTAGTGATTTTCAAAATAGAAAACAAATCACATAAATAACAATTGAAGAAAAAAGAAAAACGAAAAATACAGAAAGGACTAAACAAAAGACAATTATTCATTTTGACTGGGCTTTTGTTTATATTTTCTGTTAGTTGTCTTTGCTATGAATAAAATTACTGTCATTGATAATGTCTCGAAATGGAATCAATACAATTAATTATTATTAAATATGAATAAAAGATTTTTGCGAGGTATTGACCTAGCTGATAGTAATTTATTTACTGTCTTATCAGTAAAATACAATTTTCTTTTTCATGCAAAATGTAATGAATTTTAAAATTTAAAGTGTGAAATGACAGTTATATTGCCTATATCTAAACACACATTCATTATTTTATTTAGTAAAATCCTGTTAATAATTTATTTATAAGGTTTCGCATAAGTAAAATGTGCAAAATGTCTCAATTGTTTCTAAATATGACAAAGAATTTTCTTTGATACAAGCGTTATATAATCTTTTCTATTGAAAACAAAGCTGCAAACTTTAAGAAATTAACACAATAAAATTACCCGAATTATTGCTTTATAGAAATTATTAAAAACCTAAACCACTTTATATGAAACTTTTGAAAACAAAGTCTTTCAATACCTTGTTACACAACAAGTATTAACAGCAGCAACAGCAACTAAGTAAGTTGTAAATGTTAAAGAATTTTTACAATCTTAGGTACAACAAAAAGAACAAAAAAAAAAAAACAATTTTTACCTGGAATATGTATTTTCAATTCACATAATTTGCATTTAAATTAAATATTAATGTCGAAAGGAAATGAATATATTAAAAAAAAAAAAAAAAAACTCTTTTGAAATACTCATAACAATGCTGTGCTTTAATCCTTATTATCCTATTTTAGTTGACTGTAAAGCCACCACAAGCTAAAAACTTTATTATGCAATTAAATATTGTTTGGAATATGTTCGTTTCTTTGATAAATTTCTCTTTTAAATCAATTAATTGACGATTAAAAATTGATGAATACAAATTTAATAGAAAATTCCATACGTTAAAGAAAATATTCAAAATCTAAAATAGTTAAGAGAAACTTTTGATGTCAAAGTAACCCAGAAAGCCCGTAAAAAAACACACACACACGTACTCCGTTTGAATTGTTAAAAAAAAAATAAAGTTTCGCTTGTTAGTCGGTTTATTTTAGTGCTTTTTTATTTTTTTTGTTGTTGCAAGAAGCAATTGAAAGTTTTTAAAGTTTATTTTCTTTTCTTTTTTTTTTTTTTTTGGTACAAAGAAAATATTGTTTTTTTTTTTACTTCACTTTACTTTACTTTACTTCTTATCGTTATCATAACAAGATAAACAGATTTTTATTTTCTACTCTAACTACTCATGAATTTGTCATTATAAATAATTTTTGATGATTTTTATTATTATTTTGAGAGATAAAGAGTGTTTTTTATTTTTTTTTTTTTTTTTCGGTATACAATTTAAGTTAGATTAAAGTTAATAAAACTTATTTAAAAAATAAAAAGAAGTAAATTTGAGTAGGTGAGTTGGTGTAGGTAGGGTAGGGATATTTCTTGATTATAGTTCTAAATTTTAATATTCGGAAAACTCTTACTAGTTAAAGTTAAATTAACTTTTCTAAATACACATATTTAAAATTAAAAACCAAAAAAAAAAAATATTTATTTATATAGAATACTTAAAATTCTATTTAGCAAAGCAAATATAAATCAAATGTTTACAATTTATTACAATTCACATCACAATTGTTATTTAGTTTATAATTTTAGAATTATTAGTACAGTTTGGTCTCATCCATACATTATTTTTGCTGTGTGCTCATAGAGATTTTCCGAAAATAAACCACTTTTTAGAAATCTCATTCAATTGGGTTTGAAGTTAAAATTTCACATATAAAAAGCTTTAATTATGAAATTGTATTCCTTAGAAAACTTAAATTCTTAAAATCCTTATATTTAATGAAGTAAATTGACACTTTGAGTCGTTTAAGATAAACGCGCCAATTAAATAAAAATCTCAACAATATTAATTTTACCCCCAAAAATCCTACAAATCATTTTAATTATTTCAAAAAAATGTCGTAATTAACTGTCTGGTATCTGCTATATAATAATTTAATTACACGAAAAGGACAATTCGTGTAAAAAGTATAACCAATTAACCAGTTGATCTGACTATTAAAATTGTCAATAAAATGTAAATAATCGTTAAAATAAAAAAAAATAAAAAATTAAACGTTTACAATAATATTGTCATAAAAGTAATGCACCTACACATTGTTAATAAATTTCATATTAAGATTATTCGAAAGAGATTAAAAAAAAAAACGAAGAAAATAAAATCCAAACTTGATTGCACATGAAAGTATGTTAAAAGGCATAAAGTTGAAAATAAAATTCACGAGCATTAGCTCTGATAATAACATTGCGATAGCGAAACATGTAATAATTTTATTATTATTACGTCTTCATTGATAAGTTTTTTTATTTTATTTCAATGTGTTTGTTTTTTTGTTAACAATTAAAATCAAATCCTGAATTGTTATAATTTAATATCCTTAACGAACATTTAGTGCAAAATGTATTTAATTAAGTGGAAAAATAAAAAGATTTATAATGATCAAAGCACATTTATTGATGATAATATGTGGTTAAGCTTACCAACTCACACCCATATTTAGTGTTTACATTGAGTAATTAATTTGTTAAATATCATGCGTTTCTGGTGTTACTTAATACTTATCTACATTTTATATGCAGATTATGTTATTTAATTACAGCTAATACAGTCCGTTAAATGATTAATTTATTGATTTATTTATAAATTAAACTTTAAATATATTTAGTACAAAAAGTTAATGTTTTTTTTTTTGCATGAAATGTGGGGTACGATGATGATCTTGCTTAAAATCTTTATTAAATATTAAATAAATAAACCATACGCATCCCTAGCGTTTATTGCAAATTAATTGCATACGTTTGGTCAATGCAGATAACTTAATAACTCAACAAGTTATTATTTATTATTTACCAAAAATATGTGTTCTCGAGATGTGTTTTATTAAGTAAGGATACTTTGGCAAGTTATAATCCTTTACCGTTTTAAAATAACTTGTACCGACTGTTTCCTCATTTATTTCTACTTCTACTTCTACTTTTTTTTATCATTTTAATAACTACTTACTAACCATGAATAATTTTTATTCTTTCATATTATTTATTCATAACATATAACAACAATTATATAGAATATTTAAACTCAAATATTATGTGTTCATGTTTTAATAGAAAATAAACAGCAATAGCAATAGCAACAACAATAATAATAATTATTATTATTACAAACTAACAATAATTCTAATTGGTTTTATGTAAAATAATTTAATAAAATTTTTATTTTTTTTTATTTTTTGTTCCTTGCTGTGTTTTATATAAAATAAATCCTTATTTTCATTTTGGTTTTTGTGTTAAGTTTTTTGTTTTATGATTGGTAATATGAAATGAATCCAATGTTATGCTGCTTGGTATATAAACAACACAATATAATGGTATACATAACGAAAAGCAACAGATGTTTGTAATTTCTACTATGTACTACGTACACGTTACAAGCTTTTACTATATTTATATGTAATAAAACTAAAATTGTCGAAAAATGAAAATTCCTTGGAGAGATATTAGTTTATGTTGTGTTTTTTTGTCTCTATATCCATTTAAACAATATACGATTTAAGTGTAATTGAGTATTGGATAGGGTATTTACTTCCCTTTTTTTTATTGTCTCTAAACAACTAGATACGAGAATTATTTATATGATTATATTTGTTTTATCGTCGTTTTTTTTTTTTTTTTTTGTGTGATTTTTTTCAAAAATTCCATTCTTTGCATACACTAGTTATAAAAAATACAAATCGTACAAATAAAAAATCGGTAAAATTGATAGTTTTTTGCAGCCGAAGTGACACAATAGAATAGAAGATTTTCCAGTCGTTTGCATTGTTTTGATGGCAAAATACTATTTTTATTTTTTTTACTAAATTCACTAACCTGGTATACATGATGAAAAAAATAATCTATATGCAAAAGAAATTTACAATTAAAATAAGTCACAAGAACGTTGAATTTTCCAGGTACTTAAACCTCCCGAAAGCAGCTTTATACGGTTATGAAATAAATAAAAATGACATAGCAGATGGTAAACGTTTTATTTATTAATATAACAAAATAATGGTGATTTTTTTTTTATTTTTAATTGTCAATAAACCAGAAACAGTATTAATAATTCATCTGTTTTATTTTATTATTAATTTCCTAGACGCAATAAGCAACAAAATCTCTTCAAATCGTACAAAAGAAATAAAAACCGAGGAAAATAAATAAATAAGAATCCTTGTTGTTGCCCTTTTTTTCAGGCTAATATTATTATTAATAATAATAATAATAATAAAAATAATATTTTGTTATCATTTTTTTATTGTTCATAATCTGTCCACGGTGATAAAATAAAATAAAAAATAAAAAAAAAAAAAAAACGAAAAAATAAAGGAATAAAAAGGACTAAAGGAAAATAATCCACACAAAAAAAAAATACAAGAAGCACAGTAAAAGTATTGCCACGTGCCTACGACAAATAATTTTATCGTTTTCCATGGTTTTATGATTATATGAAAAAAAAAGAAAGAAATTTATTATTCATATAATTATTATCCGTACTTTGTACATTTTTATCCAAACAATTTGTTTTAGTATTTATTACTTTCGGTTTTTTTTTTCCTTTTTTTTCTTGTGTTAGAAGTAAAAAAAAAAATTGAAAAAAAAACTTTTTTGAGAGTAATTGATGAAAAGTAATAAAAATTAATTTTATTTTTCTGTTCTTTATGAATACAGATGCTATTTGCAAGGTGTTAACCAATTTCTTAACGTAATCTCATAGTCATTTTCTATTTTACATTTCATAGAAATTAATCGATTTATTAAAGCTTAATGTTATTCAATTAAAACTTCGCGTTTTTGTTTTAAACATTATCCGTATTATATTGTTGTTATATATGTTTATTAAAATTAAATTCGCTTTATAATAAGAGTTTATAAACATTTTAACTAAAGATTCCCTTTTTCCATTTTCCATTTTTTTTGTTTTTGTTGTTGTTGTCTTCTGTTTTAATTCCACTGCATACGAAAAGTTTTATAATTTTATTGTCGCTTTTACACAAGAATTACAATTTTCAACTGCATACAAAGTTAATAGCATAACATTTCTTTATTATCTAAAAATTTGTTACACTATTGTTACAATTAAAATGAATTAACATTATTTAAGCCACACATTTACGTTAATATAACTAAATTAGCAACAAAAGAAAAAAAAAAAACTACCGGAAATAAAGCCAAAATGAAATTGCAGTAGAGTTATTGTAGTTTTTCTCGTTTTTTTTTCGTTATGCAGCCATCATAAGATTAATTCCTTTTAATCTTAATTAAAATAATAACGAGTGGAAAAGTTGAACAACAAGTAGATTTCTCATATTTATTACATGATTAAAATATTTTTTTTCTTTCTGTTTTAACTAAAGTATCATTGTTGACGGTACATATATGCATATCTATCTGTTATTCTGCATCTGTATTTATATTTTTTGTGTAATTAGCAAGAACGAATTATACGAAAAATGCAAATTGCAAAGTAAGTCAACTCCACTCAACTATTCGACGTGAATAACAGGAGTGGTCAAACTTTTGATTTTTTTTTTAATTATCCAGAATAGTATCACTTGACGGGGAGAATACATCCGCAAAAAAAAAAGAAGTTAAACAAACCAATATAAAATCCTACAAACACCATCAGACACAAAAATAATTATTTAAATTTAATTACAAAATGTTTTTTTTTTTTTTTTTCATTTAATTTATAACAAAAAAAAAATTGTCTTTACCCATTTTCACAGTATGTATGTATATGTGTCTGCTGGTGTGGGTGACTATCTTTAACATAACTAAAAACAATAAGAAAACGCAGAAAACTTTCATAGTTGCTATTTTATTTTCTTTATAAACAATTCATAGAAAACTTAAAACATGATTTAATTTAACAAAATAGTATTTACTTTCCCATAGTTTTTTCTTAATGCTTTTCCTCCCTATTATTATAATTTTACTTTTTTTTTTTTGTTTTTGTTCTACAAAATAAATTTTCTATACGGTTTCTTGCTTGTTGTATATTTATCTTTTCTTTTTTAAACTTATTATTCTGTGTCTTAACTATGCATGAAACATTCTCCTTTAACATTCTTTAAAGTTTTCCTCTATTATTATTTTTTTATTTTTTTCAAAAACATTGTTTTAAAATTGTATTGTTGAAACATAATAAAATTATTATTTTTAAATTAGAAGACGAATCATTTTTTTTTTTTTTTTTGTTATATAATTTTCCAACTGTTGGATTTTCTATTTGGTTTTTGTCTCTCTATTCCTTTAAAGTATTTGTTTAATAATTAAATTTTGATTTTTTTTCTTTTTTTTTGTTATTAAATTAAATTAAATTAAATTAAATTAAATGAAAAATAAAAATTCAACGAGATAAGTAATAAAATGAATTTACCCCATGGTGTTTTATATTAATTGTAAAATTTTGTTTTTTTTTTTTTTGCATTTTTTTATTCTCACATTATTTGTGCTGTGATGACGTTTTATAATTTATCAAGAATTTTAACATTGTGATCTTTTATTACAGTCATCGATTGTACTTTGTGGCTATGTTGCTTTGTTCACGTGTGGTTATTTTGCTTCTTCTTTTTTTTTAATCAATTTCAACAGTGAAATGTGAAAGCACCTAGAAAAGGTTACGCTATGTAGCAAGCAGAAAAGCGGAAGGCAATTAAGCATTTTTGTTTTCTGTTTTTCGTATTTTTTTTTTATTATTTGATACAAAGCTTTGATAAATAAATATAATTACAAAGTAGCAAAATGCAACGAAATTTTATTTTTTTTTTCTGCTATGCATCGCTGTATATTTTATACACTGAAAAGCACAATAACACAATCACAAACGATGGTACAAAACAATTAAAGACTAAACAATCATATTTTGTCTATAGCTAAAAAAAAAATGTTGGAAAACAGCAATACAGATGAGTTTTTGGGTAAAGAAAAAAATTAAAATTACAAAGTAATTGCGTTTAGTAATTAATTATTTATTACTTAAAATTGGCTATAATGAAATAAAAAACAAAAAAAAATTATTTTGTTTTTATTAAGTTACTTACATTGATGAATTGTTTCTCTTTAATTAAATCACTTAGCAAAGCCGTACGATAACTAAAATGTATTTAAAGTAGCTGAAAGATTAAAAAATAAATATTTATATTATCGTAAATTGCTCATAAAAATTGCTTTGATGCTTTGAAGCTTAAAATGTTTTTTTTTTTTATTTTTATTTTTATTTACTTTTTAGTTTTCTCAATGTTTTATAAATTAAAATACTTTTTGCTATAATCTAATTAAGGAATAAAAATAAAAAAAAAATCAAAATCAAGAAGAAACGAAAAGCATTCTTTGACTTTTTTAATTAAAAAACATAACGAAAGTAAAGGAACAAAAAAAAAAAAAAAAAACGAAAAAGCTTCGTCGAGCTACAGTAAAAGTTGTGTTTTCAATTTATTTGTATTTTCTTTCATTTCTTTTTCGTTCTCGTTTCTTCGTTCATTTACTTGATGTTTTGCAACAGCAACAACAGCAGCAACAGAATATTTAAATTCTTTGCAAAACTTTCAATCATGTTATGTTTGAAGAGTTGACATTAAGGAAATTAAGAGTAGTTTTGTGCAGACAAAAAAAAAATGTTTAAACAACATACTTGATATGGAAACATAATGGAATTTTATTTTAAGCAAAAGTAAAATGCATTCTGCATTCTCTGCATTTATAAACTTTTTTTTTATATTTAATTAAACAAAGAAATTAAATTGAAATAGAATTTTACACATTTGTAAATCACCCTATTACATTTGTCAATTAGATCAAGGTTATATCACGATTATATAGTAGCAGCAAAAATTATATAAAAAAAAATTTTCTATTTTTTTTTTTTTTGGTTAAGTGTCATCGTTGTCGATATTTTATTTTTAATTAAACATCGAAAATGAAATGAAAAAGCTTTAAGCTTATTAATTTTTATGATTCTCGTTAATATTTATTTATTTATTACGTTTTATTTTTGATTTTTATTTTTTTTTCGGTTTTTTTTTTTTACAAAAATCAGATAAATTTAATCTTTTTCGATAAATAAATGTTTGGAAAATAAAAAATGAAAAAAAAAAAAAAAACAACAAAACGACAACTGGAAAATGGAAAAAAAAAAACCTATTAAAATCAACGATGTGATGACATTAAATAATTTTTTTTTTTTTTATTGCTTATAGCTTTTTATTATTTATTTTTTTTTTAATTCTGTGATGTTGTCCTATCTTTTGTTAGTGTAGTTATTGCCGATAGGTTGGCGTTGAAAGCTCCGTTGTAATAAAAAAAAAAGAAGGAAAAAAAAATATTTATTGAGATTTTTTTTTTTTTTGTTTAATTTTAATTTATTTTTTGTCAATTTTGTAATTTTACAGAAACGTGTATTGAATAATTGATTATCGGTTATTGTGCCTGTAAAATATATATATTGAAAAAAAATAAAATTAAATTAAATTAAAATCCAACAAAGGTTAAAGGCGTAAGATAGGTGGTATGCAGACAATGAAAATATAAATGCCATAAGCAATGTTAACAAGGTAAAATAAATTCACAATAATCGATACGTTGTCATATTATATTTTATTGATAATTAAATGAATATTTAATGTTCTATCTCCTATGTATACAGAATAAATGAATGAAAAACGCTTGCGATTTTACAAGTAATGGTTGGAAAAAATAATTTTTAAATAATATTTAATATAAATAAATAAATAATAATGAAATAATTGTAAAACATGGAAAATTATGTTTGGTGAATTCAAATTAATTTATGTTTTATGAGCTTTTGTTATTATTAAACAATTTTTTTTTTGTTTTTTTTTTTATTAATATATATATATATATATATTTTAAAGAGCTCTAAACTCACAAAATTTGTAATTATATTCGTTGTTTTATTTTTGGTTTGGTTTGGTTTTCAATTTATTTAATTTTTTAATAAAAAGCGAATAAATAATGTGAAGGAATTTTACTCATTTTTATTGAAATGATGATTTAATTATGGACAGGCGTCACTATTCGAGCAGGAAATTATTAGAAAGATTCGATGCTTGTTTGTTACATTTTTATTATTTATTATATTCGTTGTAAAATAGATATAAAACTTTAGCAAATTAAAGTTTAATTCAATTTAAATATTGATTTTATACGAGCAGACTAATAGAGGAACCATAAATTATATCATAGAAATGGCAAGGGTTGTTTAATTCAGTTTTAAATATTAAATTAAAAACATGTTTTTTGCGTTTTTTTTTTTTATACTTTTAGAAATTCTCTTCCGTTTTTTTTTTTTGTTGGCTTTTTGGTTTTGGCTATGTTTACACACACCAAAAGTATATTTAGCAAAACAATGAAAGACAATTCCATTTGGTTAGCCAAGTAAATAAATTCATTTGTCATATTATTATTTCTTATTATTAATGTTTATTCCATGGAATTGCACATATTTTCTCTTAATCTTAGTAGAGATTGTGGTGATGATAACCCCACCGCTTCAAAAGAGAAAAAAAAATGATTACTATGCATAAATGTGCATGTTATTTATCTATATATGTCCTAAAGACTAGAGAGTAAGCAGTATCGTGCACAAATTTTGATTCCCCAGAAGAATAATTAAGACATAAAATGCTTTGTTAAAATTTGTTATTATCATGGAAGTTTAGTTTACAATGGTATTTAGTGCATAAAGGATAATTTTATTGAATAATTTCTATTGATAACGACACATGCTCTACACCGAATTGAAACTTTAATTCTTTTCTCAGTACTCACACGAAATAATCTTATTTGATCGATAAAAAATAAAATCCTTAAATTGATATTTAATTCTGTTCAAATCCTGTACCCAATTGTTTAACGTTATTTTCTACAATCAAAAGGGTGAAAACACCAGTTAAATAGCAATAATAACAAAAAAGCAACCACATAAAAATCAAAAACAATTGACCGACAAATAATTTCTAAAGCAAAGCTTATAATAAAAATGAAAATAAAAATAAAAATAAAAAACTATAAAAATGCATTGACTAGAGAAAACTACCTTTTGCAAAGCAATTGTGGCAAAAAGAAAAAATCATATAAAGCTTCTGCTTTTTAGTATTATTTTTGTATCTTTATTGGTGTATGTTGTGTTTGGAACAAAACCAATAATAACAACAAAGCATTAAATGTGCAGAAGAAGATGAAGAAGAAGAAAAAGAAGAAAAAAATATATAATAACGATAAAAATTCGACCAATATTACTTCTTTTGGGACAAATATAGCAAAATTCATGCTTTTGGTTTTTATTTTATTTTATTTTATTTTATTTTATTTTATTTTATTTTTGCTACATCAATATCAAACGTAACACGAATCATGTTATTTTCGGGGTGTATGCTTGCGTTTTTGTTCTATCTACTCTGTATAACTTCTTCTATTTTATGTTGGTACTTGAAGCAGTCCCTTTCCGGTTGTTATTGTATTCGATTGCCCAGTTGTTTTTACGATTGAATCAATTTCTACTTTTTTTTTTTTTTTTTCGTATTCATTTTATTTATTTTCTCCTTTCTCCCTTACTTGAGATTCTCGCCTATAAGAGAATATCATATAGCAAATGCAGAAATGGGGAGTTTTTTTTATATACTATTTATTTTAAAGACGAACGGAAAACAATTGTATTTAAATTTATTCAAAAATAAATAAAATAAAAAATCACTGTTCTAATAAAGGAAATGTTTTTTGTAGATAGAAAACATATTTTCCTTTTCTATTTATTTTATTAGAAAGTTAAATTGCTCAGTTGTGTGTATAATAATTTCCCTTGTCTATTTTTTTTTATTTCTCTTTCTCATTTTTTTTTCTTTATTTATTTTAATTTTATTATTACTTTGTAACAATTTAATCATATTCAATCATACGCCTATTTGAACTACAAATCAATTTTTGTCTTTTTGTCGAAAAAATAAAAAATTAATTTATTGACTAAATTTATTTTATTATTTTGTTTTGCTTCCTCTTCCTTTTGGCTTTTTTAAAAATTGTTTTAATATATGTGGAATAGAAAATTCAATCTATAAGTTTGATTGTTGGAAATTGATATTTAAGACAGATGTTGAATGCAGACAGTTGAATATTTGTTCCTAATAATAAAGTTATGTCTATTTGTATGAACAGTTTGATACCAATTAATTTGAACCATATAGTGGAATAAAGAATAAAATTCCCAAGAAAACAAACATCACATAACTAAAATAGAAATCTTAAAACAACATGGTCTAGGACAACATGACCTTAAAGAAAACGTACCGTAAAATAACATGACCTGCGTTCAATAAATTCAATGACTCCATGGTCCTGTATAGTATTGCATCAGAATTCATTTAATGTCACACGGATAAAGATTAAGTTCTTTAAGAAAAGATGACGTTTTATGTTTTTATATTGTGTAATTCTGTAAAAGGATTACATTTTAAAAGAAATTTAATTCAATACCACAGAGATTAGAAGGAAAGTAGTTGGTTAAAAAAAAACCCATCGAATTGTGATTGATTTGTTTCAATAAATATTCATCAAATTTGGCAGGCATTTTAATTACTTAAGTTTCAAACAAGCATTCTACTGCCTGCACGAAGCATAAACAAATATTATTTTATTTAAATAATTAGAAAAAAGAAAAAAAAAATCACAAATTGTAGGTAATGTCCCTAGAGAAAATAATTTTCAATTTATTTATATTAAAAAAGAAAAAAAAATAAATTAATTAAATAATATGGCATGTAAAAGTCATTAAAATAAAGTTTAGAAAAAATTTTATAAACATAAAAATCAATCAAAATAACTTTGCCACCACTTTCAGTGGCCCCACATTAAATAGTTAAAGTAGCGAACGGCCTACAACATTAGCATATTTAAAGAAGAAAATTGTAATGACAAGGCAAAAGACGTAAATAATCATTTTTATCATTAGAAAACAAGAAAAAAGTTGTTCAAAAACAAGCATTTGAAAAATTCATAAATCTAAAACATAAATTTGGTCACATCCGGTCAATAAAACTTAATAAGAAAAGCAAAGAGAAATTATAAAGCGAATATTAATGAAAAGTTAACATCAAAGTAAACAGCAAATTTTCTTGTAACGAAGTAATTAAATAATTTTTTCCTTTAAGATTTTCTTGAAATATTGATTCCGTCATTTTCCCCTAAAGCAAGTCACTCATTAAGGTTCAGTTTGCTTATTTTTTTATTATTATTATTTTTATTATTATTAGAAGCAATTTAAGGTGTTGTTTGTCTTGACGGATAATTTAGGTAAACTTCAGCGTTTTCTTTGTAATTATTTTTAAAGATAATCAACAGAAGAAGCAAAAAAAAAATATATCTTGTATTTTCAGAAACAGTTTTTTTTTTCTGCTCTTCTAGTTAAGTTAATTAATTTTAATTAGGTAGCCACTGTACATATATTTTCCACGATTTTTATTTTTATTTGTCTGTTTTCTTCCATATAATTTCTGTACTTTTCTTAATAAATAAATTGATATCCGAATGTTCGTTTCTTATTAATATTTTCACTTATTCGAGTTTCTAGAATAATTTCTAAATAAAAATTTAATTGTTGACTTTTCCAGAAATTAAAACTAAATGATTTTGATGAGCTTTTTTATAGTATCTGATTATTGATTATCTTTACATACAAATTATAAAACATTTAAATAAAAAAACGTATAATAATAATTTTTTAGATATAAAGTTACTTTGTACCAAAGTTACCATTCAAATATGAATTGTTTATTGGTATTTATTGGAATAGTACAGTACGCTATCTACGTAAAATTCTAAATACAAATATTTGAATAAATTCTTAAAAATTATTGGTTTCAGTAGTAGCACATAGCAAAAGAAAATTCATAAAACAATTTTATAATCCAAAGATATCAAATCAGAATTTACACAACAATCCAGTATCAACTGCCCGTATAACACCAGGTTGTTTATTATATACGTCCATCCATTTTCCAGGTATTTCTGTGGTTTTTGATAACAATTTTGTCCTCTTTTAGCTTCCTACTTCTAAATTTTTCTATAATGTATTTAAAAAATAATTCTTGGGAAACAAATTTAAATGAAAATTAACAATAAAATTGGTTTATTAAAGTCGCCATCCAGAAAAACCTACTGTAGCTTTAATAAAAAATCGTTTCGTTAAAATGATTCATGTAAAAAACAATTTCTTAGATAAATAAAAATTTATTTATTATTATTATATTAATCTAAAAAAAAAAAAACTTTTGAATATAAATTCTAAACTAAAATAATAATAAGAGCTAAGATTCAAATTAATTAATTAAAAAAAAAAAAAAAAAACGTAAGTGAAATAGTGATAAAGCTCTGAAAGCAAAATAATATGTAAATTTATTATTAAATAAAATTTAAATAATAATTAAATAAATGATGGAAATATTTTACTTGGGAATTCATCGATTAATTAAATAAAAAAAAAGGAAAAGAATAAATTTTCCATCGCTTAAATTAATTTCAGGTGATGAAGGGATAAAGCGCAAAATCTATTTTTTTATTTTTTTTTTAAATGTTTTACATTAATAGTAGAATAAAATAAGTTTTACTACGGTAAATATTGCTGAAAGCTTGTTAAATAATCATAATAATAGTAATAATAATATAAAAGCTTTATCCTTTATTATTAATATCAATTTAGCTAGTTTCTACCTATATTATTCTTCTACTTCATCTTTGTTTTTTTTCTCTATTTTTTATTTTATTTCGTTATTAATCTCCATCTAGCTTGTAAAGTAATTTCTTAATTTCACATTATTTAGTAAACTAATACATTTGCAATTTATTTTAATAACACAAACTAAAGCCTTAAAGGAAAAGATTTTTCTGTAGTTTTATACAAAATCATTTTCATAGAAACTAATTGAAACAACATAATATGCTTTAGCCATCAGCTATACCTTTTTTCTTCCTTATTTTTTTTTTTTTTGTATTCACTTCTTTTTAATTTTTATTTATTTATAACACACACATGTTAATAGAAAGATTAATTGTATTTAGTTTAACGCTCTAAATAAACCAAATAGAAATTTAGCGCTATTGTTGTTGTTATTTTAATAATTATTATTATCCTTGTAGCAAGGTAAATACATAGCAATGTTACATTGCTGTTGTTATTTCTGTTACTTTACATTTCTTGTAATAAAATATTGTTTGCTGCTGTTGTTGTTACTAAATGACATACGACGGTACTAAGGTGGTTTTACTTTACTTTACTATATTTTACCTTTATCTTGATTCGAATCTACCTGCTTTTTATTCACATTTCATTAATATTTGACTAAAGTAAATATGTTTTAATTTACTTAAATTTCGAAACTTTGTTTTCAATATTTTTTACTTTCTATTTTTATGCTTTTTTAGCGGTTTTACATTTAAAATTTTGTAAAATTCCATTAAGCAGTAACGACATACATGCTAGATGTTTTATCACTTGGTAAAAAGTTTGAAAATAATTTAATAAATATAATTAACATTTATTGATTCAAAGAGAAAATATTGTTTGATGTTGTTCAGGATCAGGAAACATTAGCTACGTTACCTGATTGACACCTGCAAAAAATTCTGAAAGATTATAATGCACGGCATAAAACCGTTTTGTTATCCCTGAACCAGTTATTCCCTGAAAGCACAGTTATAAAATAGTTTATTGTTAAAAATTTAATTATAATAAAAAAATTTATTGGCTTTATTCCATATAATAACCAAAGTTTAATATTATTATTGATTTATTAATATTATTTATTTTATGTTTTCATTAATTTTAAACTTAT
>OY540804.1:18550857-18665380 GCA_961205885.1 Ptychoptera albimana | reverse complement strand
GTTATTTTTGATAATTCTGCACTGAAGTATTTAGAAACGATATTTCACCCCTGGGAATTATTAACAAACGCTGTTTTGTGCTGCGACTGTGAGTTTTCTTCGTTCTTATTTGCTTATACAAAAAAAAAAACCATTAAATTATTTTTGTGTGATTCATTAACTAATATTAAATAGAATTAAAGTATGATGACATATTTACAATTTTTTTTTCTTTATTCTACCCCGCATTTAAATCATTCAATATATTAAATTTCATTTATTTATTGGAAAACATACAAAATTTATTTGTTGTTTTTGTTTTTTTTTTTTTTTTATAATCCTGTCAATTAAAAATTAATTTTAAAAAATATATAATATTATTAATTAATATTTGGGGATGTTTACTTGATTTTGTTTGTTTTACAATTTTTGTGATTATTATTTTTTTTTTTTTTTATTTTTTTGTTTTAATTGAATTGATGATTTGTTGATTTAAGTGCGTGAAATATTCGTTTTGTACATGAAAATATATATTTCAAAAGATTAAAAAGTTATTAACCTGCATTTAATATTTTATCTTTATTTTAATTAGTTTTTAATTAATGAAACATCGATAAACAGCTTAACACTGGTATAAATAAAAGTTAATTAGTTTATTTCACGGTAACAAGTGTTTTTTTGGTTTGGTTATTTAAGGCTTTTTTGCATAGGTATTTTATTATTTGTTAAACCATAATTGATTCATAATGTATGCTTTCATTAGGTATTTCTTAGTTTTAATAGGAAACCAATGTGGTTGTGCTAAATTTTAATATTTTTAACACACCACAAAGTTTATAAATTTTGTATATATCTATAATTTCACATAGCTTTACGAATACACTTGAAAAACACTTAACCAAATAACATTTATGCATGAATATTTTCCGTATTCATCATTTGAAATGACTTGGTAATATGTTTTGATTTTCGTTTATAAAAAATCCTTTATCTAGATGTTTATTTTCGAATTAAATATAATTAATTATTAATTAGCTAAACCATCAACTAAGTTTGAAATTTCTGTCTTGTCTCCCATAATATATGGCTACACAACTTCATTTTATTCTATTAAGATCTCTACTCACTTCTATTATACTTTTATACTTAAATTGCCGCACTAAACTGATTCAGCTAAAGTAAACAATGCATAAAACTTTGCAAAAAAAAAAACTGAGAACAGTACACGACTTTCTGAACAAGAAATGTAGCAATACGACTAAGAGTCCCAATTATCAATGAACTTAAAACTAAATTAATTGCAAATCTTTTTATTTTTCTTCTATTTTTTATTTTTATTTTTACTTTATAATTTAAATGTAAAAACTAAATAAAATAAATTAAAGAACATCGTGGATGATGATAATAAAAATAATGAAAACGAAGAGATGAATCTCATTATTTGCAATCAAGCAACCGTCAGATAAAAATGCAACAAGAATGGCAAACACAGAATTAAAAAAAAAATGCAGAAAAGTATTATTTACTTTCAGTTAAGCAGCGGAAAAAAAATTACATCTTAGTACAAGGATATAAATTAAGATCAAGGATAATAATTTTTTTTTTCTTGTATTTTTCATTTGAAATGCAAAATGGAAAATGCATTCTACCTTAAAATTCTCATTTATTTTCTTCTATTGTACTTTGGGTTATTTTTTTTTTTCTCTTAACATTTTACTGATTTACTTTTACATATTCTTAATCATTTTTCAATCATCGTATTATAGTTTTTGCATGATTTTCTACTTTATTTAGCAGCTTAATAAAATTACAAAAAAAAAAAAAAAAAAAAAAAAAAAAATCTCATATTAGTTAAGTAAGAAATGATTTTGCAGATACGAAAAAAACAACAAAATACTAACAACAGTTTAAATAATAATTGGAATAATCCTACATTTGCTGTTTATGGTGAACGATTTAAGCAACCAACAACAAAAGAGAAAAAAAAAATGAAAACTGAAATCAACAAACAGAAAAACATTTAACAGAAATCTTCAAGCAAAAAAAAAAAAAAAACAAATAACCAGAGGAAAAACAGCAAAATCATCAAGCAAGCCAACAACAAAAACAAGGAAAGCTTTTTTCTTTCTTCTATTATTATTAAAAAGGATAAAATGTAAGAAATGGTGGTACTGATTTTTAAGACGACACAAACAGCGTTGGTAAAGGGAAGCAAAGCAAAAAAAAAAAGAATTTTTTTTTTATCGTTCAAGCGTAGCAACAGCAGCAAAATAAAACGAATTAAAGAAAAGAAACAGAACACAGTAGTTGGAAAAAGTTTAATTAATTTTTTTTTCCTGTGTGTGTGTGTTTTTTTTTTATCTTTTCCTTTATTTTTCTTAAATTACTTGTAGTTTCTTTGGTGTTTTCTTATTGTTTATTCTTTTATTAATTTTTTCCTTTTATATATATATATATATATATATTTTTCTTATTCGAAGTGGAATCGTTTTGAACCTGATTGTATAGTTGAACTGCACAATATTGTTTTAAAAGAGAAATTTTACAAATAAAATTCGCCATAAATTTAATTACAGTTTTATTTTTAATTATGGGTGGTAAGAGATTTTTAAGAATTTTCGTTTTATTGATAAACATTAACCAGAAAAATTCGTTTCAATAAAAATTAATCATTTATGACATTTATAACATTTGTCGATAAGTTGTATGAGGTAATTGTATGTATTAAAAGCAATAAATAAATTATAAATACAGTCAAATACCACAAAGCTTGAACATCTAGTAAACTATTGTGAAATATTGTAAACAATCCTCAACAGTTTAGTTAATAATACCATAGCCTAAAATAACTCATTCTCCTTCTTCTTTATTATGTCCTGCCTTTTGTTATATAAATCTACTACTTTGTAATTATTTTGAATAATTTATTTAATTATTAAAGAAAAATTTACCGAAGGAATATTTTATTATTGACTTTGCACAATGTTAATAGACATTTAAAGAGAAAATCCTTTTTAATAAACCATTTTTATGATTATTATCGATATGATAATAAAGAGAATTATAAACTTATTGTTTACGCTTTATAATCTTATTTCGAAACGTAGCTAAACGTTTTATATCTAAATGTATATAGAGCTGTTCAATAATTTTTTATGCTGCTGAGAGCAATTATTCAGCTTGCAATGGATTTTTATCCATCTATAACCAAGTTTCATGCATAAATTTTATATTATGGTTTATCACACACTAACTTGCTTGCTGAGAAGTACTCAGAGTAACTTGAAGCTTCGTTATTTTTTTCATTTTTAAACTTAATTAAATTGGTTGGAAAATCAAATTTTTCTAAAAATTGAAGCTTTACTGTGCTATGAATTTTATTAACAATAGAAAATAAGTACAAAAAGAAAAAAATGATTGATAGCCATGCATTACATACTTTCAATTCAAATAAATAATTAAAAAAAAAAATTATTATAATAAAACAAACAGAGGGCAAGTATATGATTATTGTATTCCAATAACACTTTGTTAATTAATTAGAAAAAAAAACCTAGGAAATTAAATTTACTAGAAAAGAATCGTTAGGTCTTTCACTTCGTATTATTAACAATAAATTTAACAAAAATCGTAATTTAATTGTATTTTGTGTTTATGGTTGTATGTTTGTTCGTGGGAAAAGCATTAAATAATTTTTAAGTAATTAAATTGTCGTTGTCAACATAGGTATGAAGCTTTTTTATGTTTAAGTTTTTTTTTTTTTTTTTTCTATTAAATTTTTTTCTTCTTTCCTTTTGAGGTCATCAGATAAAATAAAAATATATAAACACATTTCAGGTCACGGATTGTTGATTTTATTGAATTGATCGGTTTTTAGTTTTGTGTGTTAATATTGACAAAAGTTGTTATCAAACAAAAAAAAAGCTCTTTTGAAATTTTATTACATCGAAAACTTGTCTATATATTGAATTTTTTTTTTTTTTGACAACCTCCCTTACTGATTATTCAATTTACTTTTTGGTGGTAATTCTATGAAAGGGAGTCAGTCACCTTTTCAGAAGGAAAAAAAAGTTACAGTTGCTGTTTGATTATATGTGTGGAAAACTCTATTTAAATGGAACACTGGTGCTTTATAACATTATCCTGTTTTATTGGTTTTTCGCGTTATAAACCATACTTCCTATCCTTATATCACTGTGCAGTCTCTGTAAACTTTAAAAGAATTTACTTTTAATCTTCAAAGATTACCTGTGCTGTAACGTTAAGCTTAATCTTTTTTTACAGAAACTATTAAAGAAATTAATTTCAGTTTGTTAGTACAGGAATTTTATTAATTTGTATCATTATTAAAGCTAAAGTAAAGTCTATAAAAAACAAAAAATAATAATTTCAATCAAAATAAACCAATTCACTCTATAAATAATTGACAAAACGTCATTAAAACTGAAAATCACCTAACGAAACGAAATGAACGAAATTTTAAATAATTCCCTATCGTACATACATCGATACAGATCGGTAGAAAATCGATAAATATTTTCATATTTAAAATTACAGCCGTAATGGCCTTTATTTAAGATAAAAAAAATAATTAATTCCACGAAACTCTTTCATTTTATATTCGTGTATTTCATGTAACAAAATCAAATCAAATCAAAAAAGAAAAAAAACATTATTTTCTATTTTTAATAAAATAAAATACGAAATTATTTGAACTTGGTAAACATTGTGGGTGCACTCACTTGATCGAGCGTTTACTGTAACAACATGTGGAAGAGAAAAAAAAAAAACTCATCAATAAAAGTGAAAATAAAAAAATATAAAAAAAAAAATTGATTGATTATTTTTAATTTAATTTTTTTGATGTTATGTTTAGTTTCGTTGCGTTGCGTTGCGCTTCGTTATTATGATTATTAATAATCATAATCATAATAATAATAATCACATTACCAAAAAAAAAAAAAATGATAATAAACGGAGAAATTAGATAGAATACAGGAGGGAAATTAAACGTGTTTCTATTGGTAGAGGCATATATTATTTTTTTCTTTCAATATTTAATATTAATCTTGTTATTAATTTATTTATTATTATTACTTGGTGTTTTTCTTCAAACATTTTATTCAGTAACCAATCATCAACTTAGTATAAAATGTAATCATTTGTCGTCTCATCGTTTTTGAAAAACCAAAACTCTGTATACGTAAAGATTGAAACGATCGAGCATATTCAAGTAAAATGGAAAAATAAAATTAAAGAAAAATGTAGACAAAAATCATCATACCAAAAAAAAAATAGATTTATAATAGCTTTGTTGGTTTTTACAGTTTATTGAAGTGAATAAATAGCTTGTCCACCACCCCCACATTTGACATTGAACATAGTTGAGAAACATATTATATTTCATCTACCAATACCTATCATCACAGGATTTTATCGATTTAAATGCAAATATTATATGATAAATACAAAAGCGCCAACAAAAAATCTGTGACAATTTTTTTTTTATTTTTCTTTTTCAAACTTAAACGAAAGAATTTTCTTGTTTTTTTTTTTTTGTTGAGAAAATGTAAAACGAGATGGAAAATTATTTACCCATTTTCACCCCGTTTTGTTTTTTTTTTTTACTTTTCATTTTTTATTTGTTATTAAAGATTTGATGTTTTATGCTTTCTTCTTCGTTTCTTATTAAATTCGATCGCAAACAATAAACAAAGTTATATACTAAAAAAAAAATGATTGAACTTTACGTTTAAGCTTTATTTTACTTATCAAAATCAATAATTTTCACCATTTTTTATACGAATATGATTTTTATGCAATTAATTTTTCAATTTACAAGCAGAATGCGTTTAGATATAAATTCTTTGGCGGTTTGTGATTAACATTTTTTAGTCTTAAACGATTTTTGAAGATCAATTCTGAATGCATCTCTGATTTTTTTTAATTATTTTTATGGCCAATACGGTAATTTTCAGGAAAATTAACAATAAATCGGATTACCTGTAGTAGAAGGTATTTTCCTAATTAAATAAAGTTTTTTGTGTGAATCAAAACCAAGCTTTTACTGTCATTTTTTTAATTTTCTATTTTAAAGAGTGAAATATTTTTGATTATTACTTTAAACATAAAAGCACAAATGTTGTTAACAAATATTTTTAACATTAATTAATTAAAATTTTGTTAAATCTGTTGGTCAAACTATGGTATCATAATATATATAAATACTAAAATAATTATGTTGAAGTATACAGAAGTACTTGGCAGTATAACGATTTTCTTGGAACTCTTTAAATAATTTTTTTTTTTTTCATTTAATTTGTTTTCTATATAAATTAATTAATTATTTTCCATGTCAGTGATACTGATTTCTGAAAATCTATCTTTTGTCATTGCATTAATTAAAAAAAAATTTAATTTCTGTAGATTGTTGGTGGAATATTTTTCTATTCAAAATTCCTCCACGCTGAAAGCTATGTTTTTAATTAATTAAAATATAGAGTATATATAGCTAGTGCTGTTTATTAGCATAATTGTTAGGTAAATTGTTGTAAGCGAATAACAAGGTTAAACCATTTTTTTGTATTTTTTAGTTTTTTACTGCATTAAATTTGAATTTTAAGCATCAGACAATGATTTTAAAAGAATTTTATTTTATTTTCTCTTCACGAAGACTTAAAAGATGGCACTAAACAAGCTAATAAAAAAAAAGAAAAAGAAAAAAGTGTGACTTCAATTGTTGTTAATAATTTATCGTAATTCTGTAACATTCTGCTTTAAATTCTTTTTCATCACCTTTTGTTAGATAAATTTAACTCATGAGATCGTTACATTACGTTACGTTACGTTTCGTATTTTCTATTTTTATATTCAATTTAAAATATTTGCAATTTTACGTTAAATTAATGATAAAATTTATTAGTTTTTTATTTTTTTGTTGAAATACTTAAAAAAGATTTAATAATGACGTTAATAAAAAGCTTCCAGAACTAAAGGGAATTCAACTTTAGCAGTTTTCTTTTGCATTAATTTTCATTTTCATTTTTTTCTTTTTTTTTATATGTTTATTTTTGTATTTAATTCAATTCAAGTTAAGTAAATTAATGTTGGAAAAATCATAAATTTACTTTGTGTTACTTAACTTTATTCACAAAATAATAAAGTAGAAAAAAGAAAAAAAAAAGAAAATTATAATCGAAATGTGGAAAACACGGTGGCATAAAAAAAAAAAAGTATCTAATTTCTTACTTAGATAGCTATCATTTTGGGAATTTAACTTTAGCACAGAAAAAAGAAGAAAAAAAAATTAAATAAAACTTTTTAAGTTGATTGAATTTATTATTTTTTTATTTATTTACTTTTGCTGTTGCTGATTAAATAAATTAAAGGTGTGACTTTGGTTAAGGGAAATAATTAAAAAAGTTTTTTTTTTTTCTTTCTTTCTATTTTTCCATTCACAGTAATTTTGTGATGAAAGATTTGTTATGCTGGTAGACAGCTGTTTGGTAGTTTTTTTAAAATTATTTTGATTAATTAAAAAATTTCACATACAAATTTGTGATTTTAAATTAAATTTATTAATAGAAATGTGTAGAAACGAACAATAGTCTAACCACAATAAACAGCATTTAATTAGATTAAAATCAACTGAAACTCATTATTTGCTATTTCAACATATCAAAACTTCAGACTCACAGCTTACGATAATCACACTACACTTGCAAAGTTATACGAAGTTTTTATTTTTATTATTATTATTATGAAACAACGAAGAATTCATTGCATGCAGGCTTATTAAGCAGTAAAAGCAGGTACCACATTGCTCATAAATCGTGTCTAATACAAAACATTTCCTTTATGAATATAAAACCATCGATAAACTAAAAACAAATATCAACATTTTGATGCATTGACAGGTTTTTAATATTTCAAGGAAAACTCATTTAACTTTTCAGCACACTCGAATATATTAATTGAAAAAAAAAAAAAATAAGAAAAAAAAATGTTTTTTTAAACTAATTATGCTTTGTAATAAAAGGATTAAAGCTAGTGTTATGTTTTTAATAACACTCGGAAATCAAATATCTGTTGTGCAGCCCTTTACAATAGTTAAAATGCCTAAAAATTGTACTTAGACTATAAATGGAAAAACTACTAAATCCGAACTACTGCACTTGTTGTGGGTTGGTTAGCGTAGTCTTATACAAATTCTGTCAATGAATCAATCAGTATTAAAATTAAATAAATAAGCTTAATCGCTTTTCGTAATTAAAACGTCAATTTTAAATGCCCGAAACGCTTCAGTGACTTACAATCAGTAATATCAGCACTTAAACACTATAAACAAAAACTTTTATTAATTTGTTTTGTTTTCAAGGTCAGAAGTTACATAATCTTCACAAAATATTACAAATATGACGATGAAGTGATGTGTTAACAGCAAAAATAAAGAATAAGAAGAAGCGAAAAAGCATATTTAACTAGTTACAACTGAATATTTTTAACTGACTTTAACAAGTTTTCTAACAAATTTTGTTTATTTTTCTAAGTCACTGTGAGTGAGTGTTTGTGTGTGTGTGTCTATCAATGTTGTTATGTAGATTTATCAGCAACAAAACTAATTTAAAATCTAATCTCTTTCACACTTTCCATCTATGTCATCAAAGTTAAAAATAGTTAATTTTAAACTAAGAAACACTTTTAGAAGTAGTTATGAAAGAAAAAAAAATAATCAAAAACTAGGTTGACGATTAGTGTGTGCAGTAATAATATGACGATTTGATGATTTTGATTTTTCAATCAAATTATATTCAGTAGAATAAATTATTTTCACCTTTAATTGGTGTTCAGAACTACAGTAGTTTTAAATTGGATTGGGGGGGTTGAGTGTTGTGTTGTTTATTGAAGTAGTTTTTAATTATGTCATCAACATAGATAGGACATCTTTTTCCGATATCCGTAACAACCATAATAAGAGTGAGATGGTTTCAATATTTTCATACAAAATCTAAACGATCGCTAACTATTTCTACTTTTTCATTACTTATTATTAGGAATTAAAAGTCTTTAAAAACTTTTTAACAAAAACCAACTCAGTTTATTTATGGAAGCCACTCAGAATACGCAACTTTTTATCGTAAGACGAACGATCATCGACAACTAAAGTGAATCAAAGGAGAATATTGCTATTTTCCAAAGATGAATTCACTAGTCTTTCTCACGCTCGCAAAGTTGTGCTTTTACTCATCATCATGGTTTTTCGATTCATAAAGAATCTATTGTACGTGATAAAGATATACTACAGAAATGATCCTGTGAAGTATGATCTTAATTTAACCATCGAACATTTTCGCTTTAATCGTAAACTTACTGTTTTTCACTTGTGTCTTTTTAACTTTTGACTTAACTCATGTACTTAGTCTTATTATAGCTCGTAACAGTGAGTGAGCGCGATAGCAATAATAGGTATAGAGCGCGCTGTTGCTTAAACAAGTAAGCAGCTGTCTACGCACGTGGCAAATACTTAACTATGACGTTGAAATATTTTTATACAAAAAAAATAAACGAAAAACACGTTAGCATTGCGATAAAACTAATTGTGGCCTCAAAAAGTTTATAAATAAAGTCAAGTTGTCACGAGTAATACAGAGATAAGTGTTATCAATTCTCTGAGGTAAGAATTCAATTGAATAAAATATTTCAACGATAAGGAGTTTTCAAGTGTCACACTATTATTGTATATAAATGCACTGATTGAAGTAGTCACTTCCTCGCATTATGAATAGAAAAATTGTTTTTTGGTTTTCAAACTGATAAAATTTAGTTCTAAATAATTTTTTGACCTAGTAATCAATGTAAATCTCCAGTTAAGTTCGGTGTTAAATTCCAATACAACACAAATCTCTGTGAGTTATTTTAATCAAATTTTCATTCATTTCTTGTTCCCAGGTTTTTTAATTATTTCTAAAAATCAATTTTTAAATTGAAAGGCTAAATAGTATTTGTCTTGATTTTTGATCGGTATTTCGTAACCAGATATAGTCAGTCAGCAAAATGTTACAGAATAATTAATTCTTAATTAACAAAATTAAAATTTGTTTTCCATGAATTTTTATTTGAATACGGGGATGTATTGATGTATTGAAAAATGCTTTTAGAAAACCAAGAATGTTCATTTGGTTTTATCTGTAATAAAAACACTTTATTTGAAATGTAGTTTAACACATCATTAAAATATTTTACCAAGGAATAAAAACGAATAGACAGTGATTTAACGTCAGACAGTAACTGTATCTGGTTGTACATAAGAGAGAATACAAATTAAGCCAATGGCAGTATTAAAATAAGATGAAAAAACTGACTGTAATAGAAAATATGAAATAGATAAAATGCTGGTAATCGAAATCATGGAATATAAATTATCTATATAGGTGTATCACCGGAATTTCGGTATACAAATTATGCAAATTTTACAACATTCTGGTAATAATTTAAAAAAATGGATATTTTTGTTGTCCCTTTAATAATTAATTATTATATTTAAAAGCTAACGCGAAACGAATGCATTAGAAATGTTTTGTCATCAAGAGATCATGCAATTGCATAATACGCTTCGCAATTAACCTTATTTAAAATATTTATTTTGTTTTGAAATACAGCATCTAAATTCAAAACCCCAAGAATTTGCATATTTTTAATGATAACGAAACCACAAAATGGCCAGTACTTCAAGTCAATGATAGTTATAAAAAACACTGCTAACTGTGATAACAAATATTTACTGTGAATATGTCAGGAACAACATTAAAAATATTTAATCGTACGCTCTTTACATATGTAAATAATTATATTGACGAAATATATAAATTAAAAAAGAAAATAATCGTAAACGAGAACATAAATCGAACAATTGTACTCGTTTACGTTTTACCATAAATAACCCAAGTGATTCCTAGTTGCATGTGACTAAAATCACAAATAATCTATAAACGTATTGCTTACGTTTATTAAAAATAATCAAAAAAAAAATAATAATAAAAATAATAAGATGACATTTCAATAGAAAAACGGAAAATAAATGAATAAAAAGTGCGCAAATGTACAACCACACGTACGAAAATTGCATATGCTTTACGGATATTTTGTATGTTTAGTTCCACCGCAACAGAGCTGGGCAACATTTCTGACGCAAAACGTTTAGTTGTTTTCATTTTAAGCATCCATTAATCTATTAGGTTTCTCGATGAATAGTTTAGTAAATAGAAAAAGAAAAATTGAATCGATTACTGCAACATATTACTGATTAGTTTTCTTGGAAACAGGTTTTAGTCCATTTGATTCAACTCAGTTGTACATAAAACGTAAATAGGCATGCAAAGATAAAGTTTATGAATATCTTAAATCACAATGATTCGTTTCATCGACCTAGCATTAGTGTCTTATCGGAAATTAAAGCGTTTGTTATATATAAAAAAAGGTCAAATTTTACCCTTATGCTGTAAACATTGATCTGAAAGCACACGTGTCTGTATTAACGTGTTAGTTTTATAATATGTAATACCACACAAAAACAACCGGTTGTAAAACACTGAATTAGACACTCTACTCTAAATAAAATTTCTCAGCTCTATATTTCTTTAAAAAAATAATTTTTTTTTTAACTTTATTTACATCCTTGAATGATTACATGACAATACTGCAGCAACAATAATGTTCACCCTGTTTGATTGTTGTTATTATTATTATTGTTGTTGTTTTTTTTCTTCTATTTTCTTTACTTTTAGCATTCCATTACTCTAAGCTTTAGTTTTTCTTTACAGTTCACCAACTAAAAAATTATTCATCTGTAAAGAGAAGAAAACTCAATTTTTGCAATGTTTCTTAAAGAAATGGCAAAAAAAACATAAAATACACGTTTAGACGTTTGCATTGTTATGTTATCATTTGTTAAATGCATATTGTTAACGTTTTTAAGGGAGTTTTTTTTTTTTTTTTTTTCGTTTTGTTAACATTTCGAATAATTTTTGTCTTCAGAATACAAATTAGTTTCGTTTTATTGATTTATATGCGGTAATACCAGAAACATATGACAATAAACTGTATTATTAATTATCTAGGATAAAAGACTGTATTCATAATTATATAAATAATTTCGTTGAAAACAATTAAAATTTTCAGGTAAACAAGCAAATAAATTTTGTTAACCCTTTTCTCATTGTTTTTGTGTAAAATAATTTAATTTTGATATTTATTCCTAATGAAGCTTGTAGTAATATTTAATAAATAAATCAATTGACCCAAAAACAGCACGTTGGTGCTCATGTGAACCATTTCTAAGATGTTTCCTTTATAAGAAATTGAAAAAAAAAATTATTCACACGTACCAAACACGAGTTTATGTTTTATTTTAAATAATTATTTTATTTAAGTAGAAAATGTATGAGAAACCTCAACACTTTTACCCTACATATTTAATGTGACATAGTTGTGTGCGCGTATTTTCTAGGTTAACTGGAGGCAGTCAGGACACATTTTGCTATATTATTTGCTGAACTGTTTTAACAAATAGACAAGACACAGATCATGCTCCTATTACACAATGAAAAATTGAATCTTAACTGTGGAACTATTTGTTAAAAATTTTAAAACCATTTCTTTTTTTTTTTACTAGGTCATGACATAGTTCTATTTTCTAATTAATATCTAAGCTTAATTATGGCTTTTCAATGAAATGTTATTAGATATCATTTAATTTATAAAGATTAACTTGTAGGAAATCCTTGGATATATTTTCTGCGTGTCTTTTAACCAAGGCTGTCGAGCTGGAAGCAGTTATTTGTGCATATTAAAAAAAAATAAGGAGAAAAGATAGTCATTTACAAGAAACAAAGTCAAAATACTATTCATTAACACAATTCAGTACACATGAAGGCGTAAGTTTACGTAAGAATTAAATGTTAAAATCTGATACTTTAACTCTTTAAATAGGAAAACCTTCATCTAAAAAAAATGTATATTTTGTGTGGTAAAACTTTTGAATATTTAATGGCACTGTATATGCCCCGCATCAAAAAATAAGAAGGAAAACCATCCTTCGCATATAATCGTAGACATGGCAAAAAAAATCCAATTTATTTAATTTTATTCTTTCGAAAACATTTTCTATTCTATCCTCAGCCATTTCTTGTATTTTTAATTAATTTTTTTTTTTTTTAATTATTATTTTTATTTACGTGACTAATCATTATAATAAATATTTGATTAATAAATTAATTCTTATTCTTATTCTAGATTATAATTATTCGACATAGGAAAATATGATATTATTTATAGATTTCTAAGGAAAACAAAAAAAAAAAAAAAAAAATTTAATTTTTAAAAAATTATATGGAATTAACGAAAGTTTTGCTTGCTGTTTTCCGTTTTTTCCATTTCGTTATTATTTTCTATGTTAATTGAATTATAACTTGTATTATTAAATGCTTTTTGAGCAAGGGCAAAATTAAATAATATATTAGCCAAGGAGCAAACAAACAAACAAACAAACAAACAAACAGCATAGAAAGTAAAAGTCTTAAACTAACAACGAATTAAGACAAACAAATTATTTTTATATTAAATAATTTAGAAAAAAAATTACCACCCCCGTAAAAAATTCTAATTAATTTTTAATAGCTAAGTAAGTTTTTTTTTTTTTTTTTTTGCGTTTTAATAAGTATAACACCCTTTCAGTTTAATTTTTGTAAAGAAATGAAAAATGAAAAAGAATATAAATTCGAAGTTAAACAAAAGGGAATCAAGTCGAGTTAAGACGTTAAGTTAAGCTTTTTATTTGTTTGTCTTTTGTTTATTTAATTTATTAAAAGCGAAGAATTTGACAGCGTAAAGCACACGGATAGTGACTAATATAGGGCGCTCGTTACACTTTAAATATTATAAAGATTAATTTTTATTATCGATTCACAACTAGAGTTTTTTTTACTTATTTAAACATATTTATCCCCAAAATAGATCTTTATATTGCAACGAGAAATTATGGTTCAACCTTGAGATCACAACAATTACTAATCCTGGATACACACGTTATTCACTTTAGGTCAAATTATTCCCAGTGAGATAATAAAACTTTAGGTGCGTAAGGTCACACATAACGAGAGCGTTCAACCATACAAACGGATAAACTTCATAATAATGAAACCAAAAAAAAAAAAAAAACATAAATCAACCAAAGTGTTTTCATTTGACAAAATACAAGAAACGATACGAAAAAACAAAAAAAAAATCTGCTACTCGATGTGATTTTATTAAGTTTCCCAAAAAATTTCTATATTATTTGATTTATGCAAATAAAAGCTTATAGCTTTTGTCTCCGCTTTTATATATCCCATCCGACGCGCTTTTTTATTTCTGTACTCATGAACGAACGATACAATGATATCGCGTGTTCTATTTATAAGGAGAAAATATATAAATTTTCACTATTACGTCAGTCATCATGCTATATTGTAGTCAAGTCATTGTTTTTTTTCCCTCCTCCTTCTTCTTCTTCTTCTTCTTCTATTTTCCTTTTTGTTTATTGAAATTAAATGAAATGTGAAAAGCTTTACGCTATTTTCATTTAACAATAAATAAATGTAAAGTGTTTTTATTATTCCTTTATACTGTTCCTTTTCAATTCACTTTAAAGCAAGTGTTTAATGTAAATGCACGCAATCGGTTGAACTTCATGATTTCTTCATACTTTTCATTCGTTAAACAATTTCAGTGGAACACAAAAAAAAAATGAAAGAAAGAAAGAAGAAAATTATAAAAAATGTTAAAATGATATGAAAAACCATTAATCAGCATAAAAAAAAAAGAAACAAAAGGTATAATATTTTAGAATCAAACTGAACCCTTGAACATGTTTTAGCTTTTCTGTACAAGTTTATTATACATTTTTTTATTTTTATTAATGCTTTATATAGATTAACATTTATGATAAAAGTTGATGAAGTTTGAAGTTTCTTAGAAACACCTTACATGTTTTTTCTTATATTTCTTATTACTTGCTTTGTTACCTGCTCATTTAACTGCCACTTATTTACACTAAAACGATAAAGGAAAAAGAAAACATAAAAAATACTAAAGGAATTAAAAGTGATTAACATAACCGGAACTATTCGCAACCGCAAATAATTAATAGGAAGAGAACAGAATAAAAAAAAAAGAGGAAATATGTAGAAAATATGCTTAAATCATTCATTAGGGTTGACGTTTTTAGACTTTGTACATGAAGGTGACGAGCAGCATTTTTGTTAATGATTTTTTTATTATTTTTTTTTTTTTTGTAATTAAAAAAGCAATAGGAAGTCACTTTTGCTGCTTTGAGATTCAATTTCTATGTGTGGGTGATTATTGTTTTTTTTTTATTATTACATTTTCGCATTGCAAAAAAGAAAAACATTTTGACGGAATTTATTTTTTTGTATTTTAATTGAAATTTTTCTTTTTCTTTTTTTTTTTTCTTTTATTAATTTTTCCTTTTCACTTGTGCTCGTGTTATTTTCGATTTAATTTTAAAATCTTATTAAAGTTAAAATTGATAAAATTCCATTGTAATTGCCGTTGTTTGATATAATTTTTTTTTTTTTTTTTATTATATAATCAATTTGCATTTGCGACCTTTTATTTGGTGGAAAAGTTACTTTTTCACCCGTTATTATTGGCCAGCAATTGGTAATTTAAAACAAAAAAAATGTTTTCTCCTAGATACAAATTTGCACTGTGTGCAGTGTTAAGAACAGCATGAATTGCAGCAGTGACAACCATAAAATGTTCATTGGAAACGTGTCCGGTTTAGAATATGTCAATTTTTTTTTTTTTTTTCATTTCACTTGAAATTTGTTAACTTTCACGTGTCACTTTATTAAGCCATGTATAAAGAAGCAATAAAAATCACAAAGTCCAAACAGAAAGTTTGAAAATCTGTAACCAGATATGAAGTACTGGTGGAATTTAAAAAATGTAGAAATAGTATTTTACACATGACAACACTATTTTAGGAAAAATAGTAAATAAATTGCTTAAAACCGTCGCCGTTTTTTATATTATTTTATTTATTTTTCCTTTTTTTTTTTTATTTTTTGCTAAAATTATAAAACCGCATAGACGACACGATCTCTCGTATGCTAAATGTGTGGGTTGGTTTTATTATCAAAGTATGTATATATAAATATATTTTGCTGGTTGCCTTTTGTTAACTTAAATTTTCTTTTGCTTCATGGTACTCGTGCACTTCTCGTGTAACTTTAACAAGGCGATTTCTAGTTGGCGCCTGTTGGTGAATGCTTTTATATATAGATATAGATATATATTTTGCACACTTTACTTGAATGGATAACGAGATACTAAAGCCATGCATACTGATGGGTTTTTTTTTTCTTTCTATATTCTTATTATTATTATTTTTTTTTTTTTTGTTTTAGTTTTATTTCACTGTTAACTAACAAGCACTAAGAATAACAACCAACAACAATAGTTGTTGAGGATTATCCGAGTACTAAACAATTGAAATTCCTACAGAAATGTGTTTAGAGTATTTTGGATTTTTCTTTATTTATTTGGGCAGTAATGATTGTCCCAATTTTTAGGTTTTTTTTTTTTTTTTCTGTTCTTTCTAAGAAATATTTCTACAATTTCCCTCTTTTTATTCGTTAAATAATAATAATAAAAGAAGAATAAGAAACGGAAAGAAAAATTAATTTATGTAGAAAAAGTGTTGGAATTTTTATTAAAACAATTCGCTCACACACAAAATTTAAATTATTTATTTCGTTCTTTTGGACGTGTTAACCAGTTTAATCAGTTTAACCAATTCTCCAATTATAATAATAATTAATAATAAAAAAAAAAAATATGTTTTCAAAATTGATTAATTAATTACCCTAGAAACTGTTAACAATTAATTTAATAAAAATTATTATTTCATCTCGTTATAATAAAAACTTTTTTTTTGCTTTACTAAAGTCACGCATTGAAAATAAAAAAAAATAAAAAAATATTTTGTTATATTTATTAAAATTCAATTTTCTGCAGCTTTTACGTGTTTTTTATGCTTAAATGTTTTTATTTTATTTATTTTTCAGTTTTTTTATTTAATTTTTTTTTTTTTTTGTTGAATTGAGCAATAATATCAATACAATAAAAATAATAAAACAGTTTTGCAATAAAATCGCTTTGTTGAACAAAAGAAACAGCAGAATATAAAATTTCATTTTTTTTTTTGGAAAAGTTGATAAGAAAGCTAATAAAAAAGAATTTCAGCATTTTTTTATTTATTTATTTTCCTTAAAGACAAATCATGTTCAGATGAATTGTCTTCAAAATATAAAAAATGAGTTTGGGATCTGGATTATATTCCGTACACTTCTTTTATTGAAAGGAAGATAGAAGTAAGAGAAAAATAAAAAAAAATAACAACTGAATATTGGGCAACAAGATGTTCAACTTTATTATCGAACAACTTTTTACTTTTTTATTTTTTTTTTTTATCAATTTATTCATTTTTTATAAACTTCAAAATATAATTTTCTTCTTTCTTACGTTTTCCGATTTATTTCAATCATTTATCGTTTCGATTTTTGCCTTTTTTTTCATTCGTTTTGCGTAACTTTTTTGATTTAGACATAGCAAATACATTAAATCTACCACCAGCAGCAAATTATGGGATTTGTTGATGATTTCTTGTTTGTCTTTTATGTAATCATTATTGGTAACGGAAGAGTTTTAAATGATTTAAAATTTTATGAACTTTTCCATAATATTTTATAGTTTTGGAGTAAAATTTCATATTAAAGTCAGAAAATGATATTAAATTTTATCTTATTACTTACTTGACTTAAACTAAAGAATAATTTTATTTCTTATATCTTAACGTTTTTAAACATTAAACTCACTAATATTATTTTCTAATGATTAGATGAGTTATTTACTATTTAAAGTAACTTTAAATTAATTAATTATAACTCGGATACACATTTTTAACCATGGCATATGTTACGCCAGAATCTCTTTCCTGCGATTTTTATTTTGAACAAAAAACGATCTTTACTAATGGCAATGATATATACTTAAGATGTACCCTTTTGATTATAAATTCTCTGATGAGAGCTTAATTGAAGGAACGGCATTACTCTGCATTGAATATTTCGTTTGAATAGTTGACATGTAAGTCATTTTTACGTACATTTATCACAACAACAATATCGATTCTTGAACAATTTGGTATCATTTTTCATCTTTCTTCTTTTATTACACAAAGCTGAGTGACCCACATTTTCAAACAGCTCCTCGCGATCTCTAACTATAGCGTCGCTTTTAAATAACTAAACAAGTATTTTTTCAAATAATGTTTACCATCCGAACCAAGAGTTTTTTTTTTTTTAAACGAACCTTTGAATTTTATAAATACGCTGAAGAGTTTTTTACGTACATAAAAAAAAAAAAAATAAAAACATTTTTACTTAATTATTAATTATCTTTTGTTGTTTTTTGTGAATTTACAAAATTCTATGTTAACTTATTAAATTCAAATGAATGATTACCGATGAAAGAAGATAACTTTTTTTTTCTTTTCTTTTGCCGTATGTTCAGAAACAAAAGGATTTAAAACATATATAATTAATTTATTAAAATTAAAAAATGAATGGACAAAAAAAGCAAAAAAAAAAAAAAAGTTAATGGAGAGGAAATAAGAGGAAATAAGTAATCCGTTTGTTACTTGAACCTTTAACAAAATTTTCTTTGTAAAAATAATAATAAAATTAAAATAAATAAAGAAAGAAACTTGCTTTTGAACAATATTTCATCAAAAAAGGATAATCTACAATGAATTTAGTTTTAATTCTCGGAAAAAGAAAAAAAGAAAAAACGAAAGAAATGAAAAATGAAGAAAAAAAACCCATTGTTTTGTTCCCTTTTTCATTTCATTTCATTGTTTTATGGCAATTAACAAAATATTTTTCTGTAAATAAATTCGCAAAATTAGATAACAGAATAACAGCACAAAATAATTTAAAAAAATTAAATTAATGATTAATTTTTTTTGCATGTATATATTTGCAAGCAAACAGATTAAGCTATAAATCGGTTTAAGTTTTTAAGCTAATAGTTTACCACGAGTATTATCCATAAGTCTAGACTTAACAAAATAAAGATTTTCTATTTGATAAAGCATAAAAAATATATAAATAATTAAAAAATATGAGGGTAATGATAGTAATTTTATTTTTATTTTTTTATTTATTTAACAATTTTTAATTCATTATTAATTCGCCTCATTCTTTTTTATTTTTTATCACATTTTTGTTTAACTTTTATCTATAATACTCGACGGATTATCTTTAGGAAAAGTAAAAAAAAAAAGTTTTATTTTTTGTTTCTATTTCACATTGTGTCTTGTATTATACAAATCTATTTACCACCCTATAAAAATAGAACAATCATAATAATAATAATAATAATAATAATAATAATAACAACACCAAGCGACGGCTGCAGAAGCAACGACATAACAAGAAAAACTTTGTACGATCATTGTTCACCGCATGGCGCTGAGCATACATGTAAATTAAGGAAATAAGGTAGCAAACGTATAAATATTTACATATTGTGTCTACATTTCAGTGGTTTTAAAACTTTAAATTTCATAAGCTTTTGCTAATCTCTTAGCCAGCATTGTTCTTTATTGTTAATTCATTTTTTTTTTATTCTTTCCCTCAAAAACTTTAAACAGATAATTAAGTAAAAAAAAACAGAAAACGAAGAGAAATTACATAAATGTTTAAACCAACCAAAAGTTATGTTAATTTATTTATTTATTTTTTTTTTTCAATATGAACATAATTTGAATTAAATCTTCGTAAAATAATGTCTGCATTTCTCGAAGAGATTAAAGTAATCAAGTCAATTTAAGTCACATTTATACTTAAAATTTTTAACAACAAGCACATAAATAAGAAAAGTTTAAAAATCCCTACAACAATTCCGAGAATAAAAAAAAAAAAAACTTCCTTTTGTATATTGATAAAAGCATAGTGATAAAAAAAAATGTAAGAAAAAAGCACTGTGCATTGTGTTATGTAGAAAGAATGAAAGAAAAATTAAAATGTTTCCTATTCAAGTAACTACTTACAGTATGTACAGTGTTTTTTTTTTTTTTTTTGTATACGTCTTCCAACTTAACTCTTCTTATATTTTATTTACATATATTTCATAAATTTTTATGTATATCTAACAAGTCCTACCACAAAATAATTTAAAGTCGATGAATGTTGATGGTTAGATAGATAAAATAGTAGCTATAAGTACTTTTCTTCTTCTTCTTCTTCTACTTCCTCATCTTTCCTTCTTTCTTCTTCTTTTTTTTTTTTACTTATATTTACATAAGAGTTTAATACTACATGCTTTTTACTTAATCTCTATTTGTTATGTTGTTTAATATTTTAATACATATGTAATGTCTGTATATACAAGTTTCTATATACACACATTACGCCTTAATTTATTTTTATTGTTATTATTACTTAGTTTTTTTTTTTTTTTCTTTTCTTTTTTACTTTTTCATAGTTTTATTATTTTCTTTTTATTATCATTTTTTCTTTGTTTTTGTGCACAGTATTTTCTTCACGTTACAGCATAAAATAGTAGAAGGCGAAAAAAAGAAAAATTAGAAAAAGAGAAACAAAGAAAAATTGGATAAAAGTTTATAATAAACAATAGAACAACAATAGTTAAAAGGTAACGAACATCCTTAAGCTATTCCTGTATTATGTTGAAAATACACTACGAAAAATACGAAATAATAAATATATTTACATGTTTTAAATCTATGAATAAAATTCATTTAGATAAAATACAAGAGCAATGAGTAAAAACAAGAACAACAGCAGCAACAGCAGTAGCAGTAGCAGTACCACCAACTAAAAACCATATATTTTACTCATTTAATTCATGTACAAAATGTAAAACAGGATGTTAATTTTCAAATTGTTTATATGCTACGTACGGTACTCAACGCATTATAAATATTATTAGAAAATGGAAAATAATACTTTTTATTTATATTAAAACTTGAGAAACAATAGATTAAAACATATGAATTTGTTTCTTTTCATTTTATTCTCTCTATTTATTTGTTTATTTGTTTTCACAAATTGATAACAAAAAAAGTAAAAAGGTAAAATTAAATTAAATTTTCAACTAAGTAGGTGAAAACATATAATGAAAACTTTTCATTGTTTTCTATTATAAAAAATTAACAATTCAATTGAATATTAAAACAGTAACAAGTGATAAAATAATTATGGTTTTGTGCCTGAAATTCAATTGAAGCTTTATGTTTATTTTTTATTTTAACAAAAACGTTGAAGTTTTATTGTTTGTTCATTCAATTTTTTAGTGATTTAATGTCGATAATTTTTTTTTTTTTGTTTATTTCAGTCAGTTTGTATTGTTGTTGCTGATAAGTATTTTCTTAGAAAAGATTTAATAATTATAATCAGCTTTGCATATGAATATTTAAAAAGTTATTACTATTGATCTAAAGACAATAATACTTGATAGTTCTGAGAAGGACTTAAAACAATAGAAATAGGTGTGAATCATATGTAATCGTTACAAACTCATTTAATAATTTACAAATAGTTGAATTAATGCTTTAAATACAGTTTATCCAAAATCATAATTTAATTATTGTTGTTTCCTGATAAATAACTATTAAAGCAAAGTTTATTAGTAGTATCGTAACTAGACAATTACATCGGCACAGTAAATAGGATCTTAGGACATCCAGATTTCTTTGTGCAAAATTTCTGTTGAAAGTAAATCGAACGATTGCTTAATTTACTCTATAATTTTTTAAGTTGCACTTAAAACGGTTCACAAATCTATAATCCTGCACATTAAAATCTAGTTATATCGCACTATTTTAATCAAATAGAGCTCTTAACGTTTATGCTGCTATTATCCGTTCATCATTTTTTTATGTTTTAAACAACAATTAAAATATAATAATGCGATAATCACTTAATGATTAAGCGCTTATCACTTTGAATTTATTTTATTTTACTTATTTGCTTATTTATTAAATTTTTTATTTTTATTTTTGTTCTTGTACTTGTTTCATTTCTCGATGAATATGATTTAATAAAAACAAACACCACGATCAACCAACAGCAGAAACATCAAGCAATAAGAATAAAATGTAAAGAAAAAAAGGAAGAACACGTACAATTTATAATAAGCACTCAAAAGCTTTAAGTTTATTTACGAATAAATTAAGTTATTCCTATTGTTTGTAATTTATTATTTTTTATTTTTTTATGTTTTAAACATTCGCTTTATCGTGATTTCTGTTTGCTGATGATTAAAATCCTGTGTTGATGTTAATTTTTTTTTTCTTTTTCCTTCATTATTATTATTATTATTTTAAAGAAAATCTGATTAAGCTAACAAAAAATAAGCAATTTAATAGATAATTTCTGTTTGTCTTATTTATTTTATTTTGCGAGTACAGTTGAAAATAAATAAAACAAAAAATAGAGAAAAAGCAGAAACAATTTTTGCTTTTTCTCATTGTTTATTTATTTTATTATTGTTTAGTTTTGTCATTTTAATGAACGGAAAAAACAGCAAGACAAATATAAGTAAAAAAAAAAAAAAAAGAAAAAAAAATTGCGCGTTTTAAACATTCCGCTGTAATATTGTTTCACCATTGTCAAACATTTGCAGAAACAACAACTTAGCTTTACATTAAAATTAAAATCAAACATTAAGATGGCATAAAAAAAAAATCAGTAGAATCAAATAATTTGCAAGAGTTTATAAAATCTAAGTAGATAAACGGTAGAGATAGAATTTTCTAACCTACCAGCTATTGTGACCAGTAGAAATACAAGCTTATTCTAACAGAACATATTTCAACCAATATATGCTAACAGATAATTACAAACGAAACGATTTTATTACCTTTTATATTCATATTTTCACTTTAATAATTCAAATTACAGCATCGTCAGGTAGGATTAAAAATTGTGTCTATAGAATTTTCACTGTAATTACATCTATTCCTCATTTTAATTACATTTTTACTTTGTTTAACTTGCGTTTTGTTACTTTAATATTTATTTGTAGGTTTTTTCATTTCCTTAAAAGTTTTTTTTTTTTTTTTAATTATTTATTACGATTACGCCATCACAACACAACAAAGTTTGTTCTAACTTTTGTTAGTATAATAACCGGAAAATGGTTTCGTTTTGTAAAAAAAATAAACTCTTTTTCTTTTTTTTTTTTTTGAATAACGAACGCTTTTATTCTGAAAACATAAAAGTTAAATTTTGTTTGTTTTAAACTTGTAATTTTATAAAGTAGTGAATTCAATCAAATTAATGTAACGATGATTAGTTCGGAACGTTTAAAAATATTTATATTATTATTATATTATTATTTTTTTTCTTTTTTATTTTGTAATTTAATTGTAAAGCTGTAGAAGCTTTTTAAACACTTTAAACTTTATTTTCTAGTCTTCCTTTGGTATTGAATCATAATATATAATTATTATTAGCATTTTTTGTTATGATTGTTTGAATATTTTTTAAGGCTTGTCATTTTTTTACATTTAGACATGTACGAAATATATAATTTAGTTTTAGTTTTCCTGCTATATCCTCCAATCCTCCATTACAATTATAGAATTTCATTGAATTACTTTTTTTTTGTTTTCTTTTTATTTTCCATTCGATAAATAAATAAAATGAAAAATGTTTTTATTCAAATTAAACAAAAATAAATAAATATATATCAGGAAAATCATTGAATTTTTTTTTTTATTTTGTATCCGGTTTATTTTAAATGCTTGCGTGTTTATCGTAACGTTTTTATTTATTTATTTATTTAATTTGTTTTTGTTATTCTAGTATTATACGAGGTGGCTAGTTGGGTGATATAGGCTTGTTGAGGGTGTTTATTTTTTTTTCTACGCTAGAGTTATGCTGTAACAATAGAAATGTTTATCGTAATTATACAAATTATAGTACTGTAGATACGCGTTAATGTTTGCCAAAGCTGTCGAGATTTTATTTTATTCGAGCAAGTTTTTATGCGGCGAGAAGTATTTTTTGTTTTATCATTACCATTTGTAATCAAACATAATGTTATTTGGACAGAATGCTTTCGTCAATCTTTATAAGTTTTATTCATTATTGTTAACTATTTTGCCTCTATGGTATTTATCGTCACATAACATCAATTTAAGATTAAGAAAATTGAATGCGCACTGTAATCGCAGCGAAAACGATAGCGTGTTATTTTTAACAAACTATTAAATAAAATTATAAAAATTCTGAGGATAACAAAAAAAAAAAAAAAAAGAGAAAGCAAAATACATAAGCCGTACTATAGTAGATAATTTCGTTTTGTTTTAATGACTATGTTAAAAGTTAAATTAGATAATAATCAAAATAGGAAAAAAAAAATTATTAATGGTCAAAACAATTAATTTGCTTCTTTTCCTCTCTATTAATTTTTTAAATCATAATTATATAAATTAGTATTATGGTCATAGTTTTAGTAAAATATTTCCCATTATAAATTTTTTTTTTTCGCTTTATGGTAAGCAATTAAATATTTTCAATAATTATATTTCAGATATTCATTTAATAGAAAAAGCGTAGAAATAAATTCACATTAATTGATGATTAATTTTGTTAACGATAATATTATTTAGAACAATTATTGTTGCTTATTAATTTTAATGAATTTTGCTTTTAATAAATGTTTTTATTTGACCGTTACATTATTTTTGTCAGCAATTAACTACTTAAATGGAAATATTCGCTGTATTGCTAGATAGAAGATATAAATCTATTTGCCTCGTTATAAATTTTGCCTATTATGTTCCCGTAAGTATCGTAAGTAGCTAAAATTCAGTATCAAAAGTATCGATATTACAAATAAATTAAAATATCGATACTTTCATATAATCATTTAAATACATCATTACTGGCTAGTTTAATATTTTTTAATATAAGGAATATTGTAATTTTATAGTAGCTCCAGTATTAAGCATTTTGCAAATATATATATTTCGATACCATCTCATTAGAATATCGATATCTTTTAATTCATTAAAAAAATACTAACATGAAATATTAATTTTACTGGACTATAATAATCGAAGAATACAAAATCCTCAAATGCATCCAAAATAAGAACCATAGCACACTTGACTGAACAAATTTCTTAATAATAACCTTCAAAAAGCACTTATTGTGTTCATTTGAAAAAAAATTATTTTTTTTAAGTAATTCTTAGTCTTTTAACCAAAATATAATTAAATATTAATAAGCAACTGTTGTTCGGATGTGCTTTTATTTCTTGTAATCATTTAAAAGGGAAAACATTTTTGTTTCTTCCTGTTAAAGTAACTTTTGTTTAAACAATTTTTTTTTAAAAGAAATTTAATGCTTTAATGGTTTTTTCTATTTTCCTTTTTTTTTTTTGTTGTTTAGTTTTCAGTTCTGTAAATAAAAAAACATAAAGAAGCTTTTTTATTGTTCAGTATTTTCCCGTTTACAGAATATAATTTATATTATAAAATTGATTTATAATGACACAGTTTTTTTTTTTTTTTTTTTTTTATTATTTCTACTTTTATTTTCTCTATTTGTTATACAATTTTTATGGTAAAAACATATTTTAAACAAATAAATATAAAAATAAACATAAAATGCACCCAACTAACAGCATAATATTTCATTTTAATATAATTTTTTTTCATTTCATTCATATGCTAGTCCGTACGTTCATTTTTACTGTTTTTAATTTTGGTTCTGCTTTCTGTTTGTATTTTTCATTTTTATTTATATAAGTTAAACCGTTAAACCTTTAACCGTTTTCTTTTTTTTTTTTAATGAAAAAAAAAAGGTAAATACCAGAATAATATTTATTTTTTCCTATAATTTGTATTATATTAAAATGAAAGCAAAAATAATGATAACAAAAAAAAAAAAAATATAAACAGGGAAAAAAAACGTGATAAAAATATATATATATTTAAACACAAATGATGATGTATTATCCCACGTTTATTACTTATTTTCTGGAAAAAATTTTATTTTCATTTATTTATTTATTTTGCACAGAAAAATGAATCATAAATAAAAATAAAAAAATAAAAAAAAAGAAACAAATTTAAATTAAATAAATGCTTGTTGCTGATATCTCTTCAGTGAAGCTTTTTTATTTACCTTTAAAAAAAAAACAAAAAATGTATGGTAAGTGTGCTTTTGAAAACTACTTTAGTATTTAAATATGAGTTTGCAAAAACTAACCAAAACCGCTATTGTTTTTGTGGGTTTAAATATTTATTTTATTAAATTTGACTTCATTTTGTTTTTTGTATTTTCATCGGCAGTCACTTAAGTCAACAAAAAATATTTATTGCATTGAATTAAAAGATGTTTAAGTAGTGTTATCAATATTGTGGATATTATCAACATCCGGTAATGTTTGTTTGTACCATTAGAATTAATATTTTTATTTTAAATCCAATAACTTAAAATTATAAATAATTAAAACAATGTTATTGTACCAATTAACATTAATAACGATTTTACTGGAATAATGATAATACTAAGAATGTAATCAATCTGCTTATAATATGATATGTGTCTGATAATGTCTATTGAAATTTCGTTTGTTTAACTTGTTTAGTTTGTTGTTTAACAAAATTAAATTTCATACCACTACTCAGTGTAATGGATACACCTGGTATCTAAATTGCATTCATTTAAAATATATAAAAGATAAAAATAGATAATTTTAATTAAATATGAAAAAAAAAAAACTTTAATATTGCGTAGATTCTTTAAACTTTGTTTTACATTTAACATTCAAAATTCTCTAATAATATTGTTTGGCGAGAAAATTTGTATTATAACATCATTAAATTACATTACTATTGCCATTATTTGCCGAATAATTTCATTGAAAATGTTTACCTTTTTGAATAAATAACCAACCACTGTGTATCCATTTACATTTATATTTACACGCCTAAATTAATATTAAAGATTTTAAATTAAATATTCTTTGTTGTAGAAACACTTTTTTTCTCCTTATTTTTTTTTTTTTTTTTTTTTTTTGTATTATTGTTGGTGCTGTAGGAAAACAGACAGATTTTATTTGATTTTATATAAACATTTGAATAAACGATAACATATCATTTTGAAACTGATGGAATTTCATTTTTTTATTATCATTTTTTTTATGCAAAAATATTAAATAAATATTTTGCAATCGTGCAGTGTTTTCCTTCTTTCTTTCTATTATTTTCTTCTTTTTTTTTTATTAACATTGTCGTTTTGGATTTCTTTGTCACAAATTTACACACAAATTTACATATATGAACATTCATGAACCATTGAAAATAATAAATTACATAGTTTTTACTATTTTTTCTCTTTTTTTTTTTTGTATATTTTTATAAACCGTCTAGTCTGGTTCGTGGCAGTATCTAATCGATTTAACTACAAAACACAGATATGAATAGTAAAAAAAAAAAAAAAACAATAAAAAAAAAAAATCTTTATCGTAGAAAAGAACAAAATGCAAATATTTTATCAGCTGCATTAAATTTAAGGTTTATAATTTTCTATTTGGTTTCATCTTCGTTTTATTAGTAATTTTCTTCTTTTTTTATTGTATTCCGCTTCTCTTTTTTTTTTGAACTGGGATGTTTTTATAACCGTTTATAGTGACCTAACACAATGATCGTAAATTTGCATGGTTAATGCTCGTTTAGAGAATTTAAACTAATTAAATGCATTCATATTGATTATATAATGAACAAGAGAATTAGGTTAACTATTGTGATTTTTTCCCTTAACCTATGCTATGCACGAAAAAATAAAAAAAATTGATGTAATCAAGCGAACCATAATTTTAACCAACCATTTAGTGTAGATTCCCATGAAAATGATATAAAATGGTAAATAGAGAATATATACCAACCTTTATTAAAATAATTTCGGAAATATTTATGTAATTTCTTCCTCTTTTTTATTATTTTTTTAATATTTACTTTTTAACTGATCTATAAACAACAAGCATGAAACAACAAAACTGAAATGGAGTACGAAGCTTCATTAGTTTACTTTATTTCTTGATTTGTAAAGCAAATTTAAATATAACGAAAAAAGAATTTAATTTTTATTTTTGATGTAAAAGCAAAAATACAATAAACAAAACCCGCTAAACAATATTATTGAGGTATTATTTTTAGGTTTTCATATTGAATATTAGATCAAAGAGCGACAAGAAAAAAATTGTTTTTTTTTTCTACGTTAAAAGGGTTTTTGAATCAGGCGTGTAGGCGTATTTTTTTTTTTTTTTTTTTTTTTTAAGTGGGCTTTTTGTTTTGCGATTTTCTTTGTGTGTTTATACCTTTTGTATTAACGAAATTAAAATTAATGCTTGGATGAGATTTATCTAAAATCCCTCTACTGTAATGGACGACCATAAAACTGTAATTAAGTTAATAGCAGATTTTTTAGCATTTTAATTGGCGCTTTAATGGCTTTACTTAAAATGTATAAAAACGCATTGAATATGAAATAATAATTATTATAAAATTTTTTAGCTATTATGCACCAAAAAAACTTTTAATTATTTATAATAGAATAAATTAACGTAACGTATCATTAAATAATTTATTTTGTTGTTAATGATACAAAAAAAAAAAAAAAAAAAACTAACTGACTATCTGTTTGTCTGTATAACAATCTGTATCTACGTACCTCTTATTGTAAATAACACAAACAAATATAAATTTAACAAAAACATATACAAATAATTAAAATGTTAATCTAAAATATATATTCTCCAATATCTATGTAAATAAATTAAATTAAATCAAAAACAAATATACATAAAGCCTGACAAAACATTAAAAACTTAAATTAAGTGCTATGAAAATTTTGGAAAATTGCTATTGAAAATTTATTTTAAACTTTCGGCATACAATTCAGTGTTTAGTAAAATATACTTTTTAACTAAATAATTTTTTTGGCTTTATTATTAAACAATAAAGTGCAACTTTAAGTGTTGTTCTTTCAAAAAAAAAAAAAAAATAAATAAATAGCATAAAAAAGAGTAAAAATTAGAGCAATAAAGTGATTTTAAATATTTCTATTCGCAAATGCATTAATGCAAAACACTGGAAAAAATAATTTTGGACTTTTTTCGTTTTTATTTATTTATTTTTGTCTTTGTTTTTTTTTTTGTATATTGAAATTCTCGTGTGAATTGTTTTAAGCTTTTTAAAGCTTTGTTTAGTTCAAAACTAAATTGAAACTGAAATTACAATGAAATTATTCGATGTGCAAGGATAATAAAATAGTAAAATGTGTTGTTAGTAATTTTGTTATTTTAGCTTTTATTTACGCTTTGCGGTATTTTTTTATTATTCGTTTTGTTCTGCAAAAGAAAAAAAAATGCCTTCTCCTGTAATTATTTGGATAAAAAAAAAATGGGAAAAATTTGAATAACTAAAATTCCTGAATTTTTGTTTTGTTCCTGTAAAAATTTTGTATTTAGAAAAAGAAGAAGTTATTTTCGGGAATTTTTTAAATGAAATTCATTCAAGCGAATTGTCCATCTGTCGGTTCGTTATAAATGACATAAGCATTTGAACTAATCAACCAAATGAATAGAAGATTTTTTTTTTTTTTGATGTTTTCAAATTTATTCAATTAAACTCGTGAAACTCGTGAGGAGTGATGTTGAAATATTTCCAAAATAAAACGTGACGATCAATCCTAAATCAAATAAAAATTCATTTAAAAAAATAAAAAAAGATTTGTTTTTTTGTCTTGGGCACTTTACAGGACAATAACACGGCTTCAAAATCAATTATGTTTCAATAGCAGATAGTTTGTTTTGTTAAATATAAAAAAATAAAAAATATTCTTAACGAAAATACAGAGAACAGAGAACTTTTTAATGAACAAAATTTTAACATTGTTATCACCGACACATATAATTGATTGACATAACAAAACAAGCAAAAGATTATACGCACGACAGTATTAACGCGAATACCAAAAAGAGGCACATGGCAAAACAAAGCAAAAATAATTAATTAATTAATTATATTTTCTAACATTATTTTAATTAATTTTATATGTTAAGACGAGTAACATGGAATTAATGAAGGAATTTTATTATACACTTTCTTAACACAATTCCTATTTTTATTTTTTAATCATTTGTTTTACTCTACCACCCACTTTCTATTTTCTTTTTTCTGTGTTTTTTTTTTTTTTTTTGTATAATTATTTTTACAAAAGTGAAAAGAAAATTCAGCACAATATAGCATAATGTGGCCATGATCACAAATGAAAATTTCCCAGTGTCTTTACGGTACAATAGATTATTTATGCACTTTTATTCCATTATTGACGAAAATTGAAAACAAATAAAAAAAAAATGTAAAGAAAGGAAAATAAAAGGAAATTTATTCAAAGGTGAGAAAAACATTTTTTTTTCTTTCTTATTTATAATTTCTTCACCTTTACAGCTAAGTGACAATTGAAAATTCAACTTTTTTTTTTTTTTTTTTCATTTCTTAGTCGGTGTTCCGTTTCTTTGTGTTTAACTTTCAAATACTTCGGGTAAGATCATAAAAGCTTTTTACACCTATATGGACATCAAATAAAAGATTCATGTTTTGACATCAATCAGTGGATTATTGTTGTATTGTACACTTCACTTCTTTGAGATAAACAATATAATCGGATCAAGCTCTTGTTTGACCGTCTTTTCATGTAACTTTTTTCCATCTTCTAATTCGTTCTTAAATATTTATTTTTATAATTCTGCTCTTTATTCTTCTGCATGATCAAAATTTTCAGTCTTTTCTTTTTTTTTGTTTCGGAGACACTTTTGTTTCATTTTCAAAGTCAAACATTTATTATGCAAATGTTTTTATTATTATTGCGTATTATGAGGTTTTTTTTTCATCATTTATTCGTCTGCATTATTATTTTTTGGTTATTAATTTTGTTATTGTTAACCTTCGCCTTTTTTTTTTAACTTCGTTGATTATTTTTCAAAAAAAAAAAATTCATTTGACAACGAAATTTGAATGCTAAAGCTAAAGAAATTGGATAAATTTAATAAAAAGAAATATATATATATATATATGGAAAATGAATATTGTTTTTCTTATCATCTGTTTTGTCTTTATTTTCCTTTAAAGTATGATTTTTCCAAAAAAAAAAAAAAAAAAAAACTGGGTTAAACCGGAGTGGGGTTAGCACTTTTCGTTGAATTCAATTCATTTTTGCTCCTCATTTTTACTAGTTTTGTTCGCAATTGTAAAAAAAAAAAAATAAAAAATAAAAAAAAAACAAATTGAACTTGTTCTACTTTTCAGCGAATACACAATACGCTTTTTCGATTATTTATTTGAACATCTGGGTAGCATATTTTCTACTTTTCATAAATATATTTTATTATAAGATTTTTACTCATCTCCTCATATACATATATCAACAAAGAAAACAAATAAAAAAATAAATAAATATTATTGTTATTTTTACTGAATGACTGAAATAACTGAAATGCAAAAATAACTTTATTTAATAAAAAAAAAAAATTGTAACTTCATTTTAATAATGTTTTTATGCAGTTCTCGCTGTTTGTGACAAACAGTTGAGACATCCAGTTACGAAAATGACGAACAACGAACAATTTAATGAAATAGAGATGAAAAGCAAAAAAAAAAAAGAACCATAAATATAGTATTTTGATTGTGTCATGTACGTATTATATATCCCATGTTTCTTGTTAAAAAAGAAAAAAAAAAAACAAAAACCTCGCAAAAATATAGAGAAAAAAAAAATCATTTTATCAGATTTTTCTTTTATCATATGTATGGGTTTGTGTTTATTGTTGTGGTTTGGTGGCTTTTTTTGTATTCATTTTGCTTTTCGTTTATTTCATTTCAATGTTTATTTTTCCAATAGATGAAAAAAAAAGAAAAAAAGAAAAGAAGAAAGTAAATGATGAAAAATGATAATACACATCGCGAAAATATGTTTTGTGGGTTTTTTTTTTTTTTTTTTTGTTGTGGAAATCTACTTGAGGCGATGCCATCAAAAACAAATTTTTTCATTTCATTTTCTTTTTCTTTTTCGTTTTTTCTTTTTTGAGATGAATGAAATTCACTTCACCAATCCATCTATATCATGTCTATTTTGTCTGTCTTTTTTTTATATTTTTTCGTTTTTTTACTTTTTTTACTTTTTTTTTTTTTTTTTTTTTTTTTTTTGTTTGGTGTGGTTATTATGGTTCAACAACTTAATATCGACAGAATATCTGAAGCAATAATCTTCGTTGTTAGTGGCTTATCTACTATTTACCACTGTTAATGTTAAATCAACATTGTTAAAGGACCATCAGTTTATATGAAGTCAGTGGTGCACACTTATTACTTTGCGATTAAATGTGTTGGCTAATGCTTTCCAGCTAAATTACTATTTTTGCTTTAATGACCATTAACGATGATAATAATATAAATGAGTGGAGTGTTTTTTATCTAGCGGTATTTTGCTTTTCACCTCTTTAGTCAAGCAATCGCATTCTTACTTTTCTTCTTCATTATTTCATGTTGTCATAACGTGCTTATTTTATTATTATTACATTTTCGTATTTCTATTTTTCATCTCAATCTTCATTTTTTCTCCTATTTTTCCTTTTTTTTTTTCAATTTGTGTTCACTATGTTTGTGTCTTTTGCCATATTTTTTTTTTTTTTATAAATTTCGTTGTATCTAATATTTTGTTCATCTTGTTTGCGTAAATCATTTTTATTTGATTGTTTTTATCTCATTCCACATTTAGAGCAAACAAAGGGAAAACATTAACCAAGAGAAAACTAAATTTATTTTTATTTCGTTAGACACGAGAAAACAAACAAACAAAAAAAAAGATTATTATAGTCTGTAGCTTTGTTTGTCTTGCTCTTAAGATTAAAAATTTTAAGAATTGTTTTTTTTTGTGCTTTTACAAAAGCTTTTAGTTTATTTTGCGCATCGTTTGTGCACGGTTAATGCGTTCAAATTAAATCAAAATAATTTTAAAAACTATTTTTGCTTGGACATTTTATCTGAATTTTTTTTTTTTTTTGGAAAAACTACTCATCATATTGGTGTTTAAACATTTTCTATTCATATGGGAGTATTCGTAGGATATTCATAGCAGGCAAAAAAAATTCATTTTAATAAAAATTTCGAAAGCGCTGTGTTAAATAAGAATTCACAGTGAAATAATATGAAAAAACTTATAGCGGTTATCTGCCCACATCTAGGCAAATTCTATTGCTGCTGAAGTTCAATGTGTTTCATTTTTCACAAAGCCGAGAGCAAACCCTCAACTCAAAATATCATCAGCACACATTCATATATGAGACTTGCGTTTACCCATATCACATATCATTTCTTCTACATTCAGCAATTTTTATTCATTTTTTCCTTTTTGTTCTTATTTTCAGTTCTCATTCCCATGGCATATCGCTACCTCCAAGCATTGGTTTCCTTCATTCTCTTAGCAAAAGCAAATAAAAAAAAATTAAATTAAATAAATATGAAATAAAATTTGAAATTCGATTTTTCTCGTTTCTTTTTTTCATCTTTAGTTTCCAGTTTTTCATCTTTTATTTATTTATTTATTTTTTTTTTTTTGTACATTTTGTGTGTGAATTTTCTTATTACATTTCATCGTTTCTGCTTTTCTTTTTTTTTTTTTTTCTTTATGACTTAACGGCTGTTGTTGTCTCTGATCGTCGACTATCTTCAATCTACATACAAAATATAATCTAGCTTCAACGTTCAGTAAAAATTATCTCGATATGAAAAAGAAAAGAAATGGAATTAGAATAGATGAAAGAACATTGACATTATATAACTAGATATGTCTTTAGGGGTAATTGCAATGCATAAAACAAATCTTTTAAAACATATTTTACATTATTGAAAAAAAATTAGGATAAGGACGAATTAAAGAGTTAATTTTAATAAGATTAAAACTATTGCTGAGTATTTTGGTTGGAAATGCTAGGAGAAAAACTCCCCGTTCAGTTTACTTTGGCAAACAATGGGGACCCATGAAAGTGATCACAAAACGGATGTAATAAAGCACACACCTGAATTCTCTACATTATTATCTATTTTTTAAGTTTTTCTTTTTAACGCTATAATTTTTACCACAGAGAATATATTAGGAAGCAACACGGATAAATACACCAAATAAAGAGAAAAAAAATCTACTTCCATGTTATATTCTGGACACGAACAATTTTCGTGATGTGAATGAATTTGTTACGTAACATTGGTTACAGAAATAACAAAGAAAAAAAAATCATCTTGGTATCATACGAAAAAATCTATTTTTTTTTTGTTTCTGGTTTTCTAAATGTTTGTTTAGTTGGTGAGGATGCTATTTGGTGATGCACAGTAGTAGTTAGATGTTAAGTTACACTATCTATGCAATACTCAAACAGTAAAAAATAAAACAATTCCTTGTTGTTGATAATAAAATAAGAACTACTGGGTGTTTTGTTGGTTGTGAGTTTAGTATTTTCATTCGGTTCTTTTGTCGGTTTTTTTTTTTCATTATGTCTTTTGTAAATAAATACTGAAAACAAATAGACTTTGGATAGACAGCTAAATTATAGCATTACAAAATAATATTTTAATTAAGGATTACCGTTTTTAGTTTACTTTTTTTTAAAGTGTATATGAAAGATAATTAAACATACTTAAATGTATAAAATGAAAGAAATATAGTAAAGAAATGTGACTCTACTATAAAAAGTTTTGTATTCGTTCAAGTTATATACTTGATACTAAGCTTTAATATTTCTGTAGGAATATTTCAACAACACAGTTCGGATGTTTAATGAATTATATTCAAATTGCGTTATTTTTTTATTCATTTTTTGTATCACAATACGTTTAATTATTTTCAAATATCTCAAAAAAATATGTTTTATTTTTATTAATTTATTTCATTTAATTTTTATTTAATTTCTTATTCTTCGTTTTCTATTGTATAGTAATAATAACAAGAATATTCTTATATAAAAGCTTTATTAACACTTGTTAATACTAAATATGCTAATATTAACACGATTCCTATTAAAAAATTCAAGTTAGAAAACTCCTGCACGGAGTAGTTTTGAAGCTTAACACATAATGACATTTAAATTAAAATTTATAAATAAGAATTCAAATTAAAACAATAAATTTTAATATATTAACCATCTGCATGCATTTGGAGGAAATTTAGAATTTATAATATAAAAAAATAATATATAAAAAAAAAACTGAATGGAAAACCAATTTATAAAGTTTTGATTAAAGAGAAAAATATTCAAACATATTTTTTTTTTTTTATATATTTAATATTTTTATTCCTTGTTCTTCATCTTCTTTTTATTATCTATTTTTATTTTTTTTTTTCATTAGCTTGCAAAGGGATTATAATAAATTTTCTAGCTGCAAACAGAATAAAAATGTAAAACAACGAAAACTATAAAGTCTAACAGAAATTTCAATTTAAATGAATGTTTTATTATAGAAAATTTACATATGATGTTAATGTAAAATCTAATTCCGGGTTTTACTGTACATTTTTTTTTTTTTTTGCATCTATATGAAAAATAATTATCATTTGTTTTTAGAGTTAAATAAAATAAAAATAAAAAAAAAATTAATAACAGAAAAGAAAAACATAAACGAAATAGTGATAATATTAAAGTTTTGTCATGTTATTTGCAGCTAACATATAAGCATATTTATTTATTTTTTTTTTTATTATAAAAACGAAGCTTTTGTGGAATTAATAATAATTTAAATAAAATTTTAAGCTTTTTTAGTAACGAAGGCGCCTGGTAATTGGTTTTTATTAAATAAATTTTTCAGCATGCAATTTTTTTTTATTGTTTAAAATGTTCTCTTTGACTTTTTCTTCTTCTATTTTTTTTTTTAATTTTCTCTTTTATTATTAAATTAAAAGGATTTTGTTTTTTTTTTTTTTTTTGAACTACCTTAAAATTAAAAATAAAATTATGCAGATGCAGACAAGATAATTGTATACTTTTGGTAACGGTGTAACATTGTGTCTGGATAGTAAAAATGCAAATAAAAAACAACAATCGGCACACATGTAAAACAGCAAATATTGTTGCAATTTTGTGCTTTTTTTTCTTGTTTTTTTTTTTTTTTTTTTTTTTTTAAACTGTTTTAGTTGAAATAATAATTTTCTTTTTATAATCCCATTTAATAATACAGAAGTAGCATAGCAAGAAACAATATTATTATTATTATAACTATAATTTTTTTTTTTATTCAGCGTCTAATAACAATAATAAAACAAAACAAACAAAAAAAATAAGTGTAATAAAGAGAATATTAAAAAGCGAAAAGAAAAAAAAAAGAATAAAAAGTTTAAACCAAATAAATAAACAATGTGGTACTGCTATAAATTTAACGTGTCTTATGCATATATCACTTTAGAGCAAAAATACAACAAAAAAAGCACAATAATACCAACAACATCAACAACAACAACAGCAACAGCAGTATATAAAAAAAAGAGAAAACCTCAGCTATTTCACCAGCATTTATATTATGAATAAAAATTTCATTTTTAACATCTAAACAAGAAAATTTCCTCCGTGAAATAATAGCGCATGAATGAAGAAAAGTAAAACACTCTGTGGACACAAAACAAATGTGATACACAAAGAATAAACAAAGCTCGTGAATCTTCTTTACAAAATAACGAGTGAAAATAAAATAACGCAAAAAAAATAAAAAATAAAAACAGGCAAACAAACAAGTAAAATTATAATAAAAATATTGTTTTGTGGTTTAAAGATTTTTTTTTGTTTTTTTCCGTCATATGTGTGTATGTGTGTATGTGTGTGTGTGCGCTTTTGCTATTTTAGAATTTTGCTTTATCTTTTAAATTAAAGAATGGAAAAGTAATAGATCTTAAGCGAAGCAAAAACTAGGCCATACAACTGCGGTATCAAAAGCTTTTTTGCTTATATATGTTCAAATTTTCGTTTTCTTATTCTATATTCATTTCTTCACAATCTTTGTTTGTTGAATAACAACTTTTCTTTACTCGTATCATTTCGATTCATATGTTTTTTTTTAATTTAAACACCTTTGATTGTTCATCTTGTATACATTTTATGGTTATTTTTATTCATTTATATCTGTTTTTATTCCAAGTGATACCATTGTAATATAATACTTTTTTATAGTTGTCATGAGTACATAAGAATTGATTGCACACTTATGATAACTGAAATGCTCTTCTTTCTTCTACTTTTCTTCTTTCTTTTTTTTTTATACAATTATTAATATTTATAATGTCACATTTATATGTTATTTAAATAATTGTTCGTGTAAATACGAAAATAAAAAATTTTAAAAAGAAAACGTAAGCGAAGTTTAAAAATTAAAGATTATTATCAAATAAATTGTCAACTTTAACAATATAATAATAAAACGCGTGTGTACAATAGGTGATAGTAGCTTACAACAGCAGAAAATTTTAATGTTAACCAATCTGATACATTTATTTTGATAAGATTTCTTTTGGCTTGCTTCTGTGCATTAGATCAACCTTAATATAAAACACTGTGACACATGAATACAGATCGTTACTTATTTCTATACAAAGCTATTGTATCTGGCATATAATGTACAGAAAGAATAAAATAAATAAATATATATATATAAGAAAATAATAATAAGATAAGGTGTGGTTGGGATTACAACCTTTTATTGGTTGTAAATAAGAAAATGTGTTGAAAAAATAAAAATATAAATTCGTGTATATTGTGCACATAAATAGTGAAAAGAAACATAGAAGACAAAACAAAACAAAACAAAAAAAAAAAAAAAATCAACTAAAATAGAAAATAATAAATAAAACAAGGATTATATTACATAAAATAAATATCACACCGTACTTTAAGATCCTTTCTGTTTTTTTTTTATCCTTTATAATTTTGTTACTAAAACTAATTAAAATTATGAGAAGAGAAGGAAAGCCAGAAAAAAAATATGATAAAAGCTAAAACAGAAATAACAATTCATTTAATGTTTTTCATTTAATTTTTCTTATAAATATTATAGAACATTTAGTAATTTTTTTTTTTTTTTTTTTTGCATTATTTTAAGATCTTGTAATGTTATAACATTGTTTTTTTTTTTCTTATTTAATTTTTCTGATGCTGAAGCGAAAATAAAATATAAGGCGCAACGAAGGAAAAGAGAGAAAATAGAATAAAAAAAAAAAAAACAAAGAACGACGACACTAAATACACGATTTTGTTAAAAGAAATGAAATTAATCCTTATTTTTCATTTCATTTAATCTATTTAATACGCCTTGGATTAAGTAGTCAACTCACTTTTTTCAAGCATCCGAAGAAAAAAAAAAATTACGTTTGTAGCGTTTAAACTTAAGCAAGGTCGTGTCTTTAATAATTTCTTTTTTCTTTTCTCATTTCTTACATTTATTACTACACCTAAATGTCGTTTTCTTATTTTTTTGCAATTTTCTCTTATCATTTACTGTCAAACTATTTCTAGCTTTAGTCCATGTTAAAACTGATACGAACGAAATTATGTACCTAAAGAAATAATAATAAAAAGTAGAAGAAGAAGCAGAAAAAGAAGCAGAAAAAATCTTGTTTTAACCGACTATAATACAAACATTTCTCACACCCCTTTGTACTGCAATCCATTCTTAAAGCTAAGACACGTTAATTTCATAGATGAGTGACGAGAATTATCTGTGTTTTATTCTTCTCTATTCTTTTAAAAGAAAAATGGCTAAAGCAATAGTTATTCTTACTTTGACTTAGTTATATAATATCCTTTATTAGATTTTTTTTTTCTTCTTTCTCGGTTTAGTGTTTGTTTCGCCACAGCTAAACCTATCAACGTGTGTTCACATTAGATAGAAATATTGTGAATTACATAGAGACAAAATGTGAAGTAAAAATTTAACGAAAGGTCATCAATTTTCAAAGCAATTATTTCCAGCCCACCAATCACAAAACTCTTAACTATCTTAGTTCGCTCTTATGGTTGTGATCTTTATTAAACTTTTAATATAAGCTTCAACACTTATCACTTTTGTATGTTTGAAGCTTTCTCAGCTTTTGCTTATTCCACTTAATTCTTATCACCATCGCCATAACTAAGATTTTTTTTTTTGCCCTGTCTTCTATTTTTCGTTTCTTTTTAAAATTTTCTAGATGATGAAATACAACACACAGTAAATCATCAATCTTATTTTATGAATTAGCTTCTATATTAAGCTCACTTTTGTTTTTGTTCTTCATTTTAACATTTTTAATGAATTTTGCTTTATTTTTTGTTTTTATTTTTTTAATTTTCAAGTTTAAAATTGTTGATTTTCATCGTTTTTTTTTTTTTTTCAATTTTTTAGTAAATCCCAAATAAGCTTGTTTTAATTAGTTAATTTGCTCAGCGCAACAGTATTGCAAAAAAAAAAATTGTTTCGATTTACTTTTTCAATTTTGTTTGCAAACTTTTCAATTTTCTTCACCAATTATTATTCGAGTATGAAGCTATAGCACCAGAATGTGTGTGTTATACACTCGCAATTAAATTAATATAAATGAATTTAATTTTAAAATGACAACCTGTTATATTTTTCATCACATTTTTTAATTGTGTGAATTTAATTATGGAAAATTGAAAAAAAAAATTCTATTCGTAAATGTTGAAATAATATTTTAAAGGAAAACTTTTCTTAGTATAATATAATTGAAATGAAAGTAAAAACAAAGACACAAAAGGAATTTAGTTGTTTTTTATTATTATTATTTTTTTTGCTGGTATTTAAATGTTTTAATTGTTTTCTTAATAGTTGTGTTTATTTAGCTAAAATAAATGTTGTTGAAAGATTTTTCAGTTTTGTAACAGTGCAGCAACGTTTAAACGATCAGTTGGTAAGGAAATTTATACAGTGGTTACTTGACTGTCATGCGGTTAACTGTGGTTACACTTGGCTTATTATTTATCTACTTGCTGTTAGAAGCTGATTGTTGGTTGTCTTTCGGCATTTAAATATGCTTTTTAGAAATGATTTAAAAATAGTTATAAATTTCACTGAAATACGCAAGCAGAAAATTGTGGTAAAATAGCATACAGATACTTTAAATCTTAGAAATAAAGTAGAAAAGTTTCTACTGTGATATTCTACTATTATTTTTTGAAACACAATTTTCACTTTGTTTCATTAAATCTTAATTATTATTTATACAAAAAAAAAAGAAAAAATAAAATAAATTCTTGTATATCAAATTAAATATAAACAAATATATAAGCTAATTTTGTATATTTGCTTTAAGCAAAAAACATGTATTAAACTAAGCTCGTTGTTGACTCTATTCTATACATATTTTGACTATAATTTTAACATATTTATTTGATATTATTATTATTATTATTATTATTGTAACGAATTTTTACGCTTTATAATATTAAGTAAAGAAAACAAATGAAAAATAATAATATTTGTGATAAAATAATAATAATAATAATAAAAAAAAAAAAACAAAAATAAAAAAAAACAAGGTCAAAATGGGTTAATATTTTCTTATTAGTCTTAACTGTTACCACGAGTCCTATATCTTTACTTTTCTATTTGTTTTTTTTTTTCCTTTTAGATAAATACGTTATTTTCCAGTATTTTATTATTTTACCCCTAGTAATATAATTTGTGTATGCGAAAAATATAAATATCGTTCTCTTTATTATATATGGTATGTTTACCACGTTAGTGAACCGCTTTAAGGATTTAGTTGTTAGGCTTGTTAAATGAATGAAAAATAACCGGTAAAGGAGATATTGTCTGCACTATAAAAACAAGAACAAGAAAAATAAAAATAAATCATGTAATAATGCTTCTTAAATTATGTAACAAAACTAACGGTTAAAAACAACACACAACAAAGCAAAAATAGCATATAAATGTCTTGTTAAAGATTGATGAAGGAATTATATGTTGATAATTTGTAACTAATTAATATAACGTTAGGGAAATTAAGAACATAATTTTTTTTTTTAGTTATAATATGAAATTATATTTTTCTCATTTTTGTGTTACCAGTAAATTCAATGATGAAGAAATATTAACTATAAATGAACACTTAAATTGATGAATTGAATTATTATTAAAACAGAATTTTTAAATAGAAATTTACTTTCGAAGAAAACAGAAATCACTTTTATTACAAAAAAAAAAAAATGTATATATTTTGGCTCAAAATCCCTATCGATTGCTATTACATAAAAGCAAATAAGAAATATAAATACTAAAAGCATGTTAATACATATATTCTCATCTATAATCATTTACCACATGGTAATACATGTAATAATTATCCCCTAAAAAATGGACACTATGTTACTTAAACAACATTATTCACTATACTGTCATCCTATACTTATTCTATTCGATTAACAAAACGGCAACAGTCTAGATGATGAATTTGCTGTCATCATTTGCTGAACAAAAAGGCACATACAAAATGACAACAAAAAGAATGTAAGGAAAAACTCGTCATTCTATCAACTTCAATTGAAAAATCCTACAAACAAAAATAATTCATTTTATGTCGGACCGAATAAAAGTCCGTCCAACCATCTAATAATAATAAGAATAATAATAATGATAACACACGAAAAAAAAAAAAAAACGAAAAAAAACATGAACCATAAAAACCGAAAAGAAAAGAAGACAACAGCATAGAAAAAATAAAATAGAAAAAATAAAAAACGATGTTATGTTGTCAGTTTACGTCCCTTTCGTCATATTGTTACAGTTTTCTACATCTGGTCACAAAACTGTCACATTTGTTAATCTAATACCACCCTAAAGCTTCCAACTCCACTTAGCAAACGTTTCTTTCTATATTTTATTTTATTTTTGTTTTGGTTTTTCCTTTTTTTCCTTTATGCATTATTATATTATTATCATTATTATTTGTTGTGCTCAGTGGTTCTTGAATTAAATAAATAAACCGACAAAAAGGACATTCTGGAAGAAATTCCCTTAAGGCGTTAGAATGATTTTCGTATTAAATAATAATAATAATAATAATTGTTATTATCATTATCACTAGAAATAATAATAATAATAATAATAATAATATGATCATCAAGAACATAATAGCAACAATAAATACAAAATATATATAATGATGATGTTGATGCATGTTTTTTTGATGATATTTATTTCATTTTTATTTTTTCTATTTATCTATTTTTATTCTTAGTATATTTATATTTATTAAACAATGTTTAACTTCCGTTGTTTTTTTCTTCCCTATTTGTCTTCTGCCGTTACTAAAAAAGACAAATTGTTTTATTATGTTAAGTGAAATTGATTGATTTATTATATGCTAGTGGTTTTCCAATTACAAAAACATTAACATTAGCATCAACATTTAGTAATTCAAACTAATGAACAGTGGAGACGCCTATTTAAATAACTTGCAATAGTGTGATGACGTTTTATGTTAACTTAAATTAAGTAAAAACAAATAAAAATTATTATAATAATAAAATATGTTTGTGTAAAGAAAAAATAAAAAAAAAAACATAAACGATATAATAGAAAAATATGATTTCCTCATATTTCATTAAAAAAGTTTTATTTATATTTTTGGAAGCTTTTTAAACTTTGATAAATTCTAACTGTGAAGTCTTGAGATAAAAATTTTTATTTTATTTTATTTTAAAGTTTAAAGAAGAACGAAGAAAATCCTACAAACAGCAACAATAACAAAATTCTTGTTGAAGTATGAAATATTAGAAAACATAAAAAATAAGACAAGTCACATAAATAAGATGAAAATATTGTTAGAAAAATATAAAAAAAAAATAAAAAATGAAAGAAAAATAATTTTTTGCTTCTAGTAATTTTATTTCTAATATTGCAATATTAAAGAGCAGAAGAAAAAAAAAACCCAAATGTAATAAAACAGAAAAGAAAGAAACCATGTTCATGATGTGAATAAAATGTTAAGCAATGGGGCGTATGTATGTTCATTTTACTTAAACTATATAAAAATAAGCATCAACAAAAAAACTAAAAGTATAATTTGTGTTCCTTATATTTTCGATTGGTGTATTTATATATACATATATATATATTTACGGTAGTTACTTTTGTTTGCAAGAGATTTTCCTACAATACCCATATTACTTAAGGAAACGAAGGGAAATTAGTATAAGAGGCATAAAGCTAGAAAACATTTTAACATAAAAATGAAAATCAAGAATAAAATGAAAAAGAAAAGAAAAAAAATGTTGGCTTAATGCAACCGTTGTTTGTTTTTGTTGAGTGCGTTTTGCTATAATCCATCCTTATGTAAACATTTGTTTTAAACAAGAAATTATAAACAAAACCAAAATAATGATAATACGAAGATAACTGAAGAATAAATAGATGGATTTGTACACTTTGCTGGTTCTAAATGACTACATAAATGAAGAACTTTTTATTTTATACATTTTTTTTTTTTTTTTGTTTAACAAAAGTAATTTTCCAACTCTATGCTTAAACTTTACTAATATAAATCTACTCAAGCCAAATAAATAAAAAATGAAGTGAAATTATTTGAATTCACTTACCATAGGTGAAATCAAATTTTCCAAACCAGACATATTTTTTTGAATATAAAAAATTAAAAATTCTTTTATACACGAGTAGTAAAAATTAATGAAAATTGTATTTACTCAGTTCAATTAGTTTCAGTAGAAAAACAGAATAAAAGAAAAAAAATAGTACAACAGCAGCAAAACATATTCCCAACTCCTACAAACAGAGAGTTGTGAAAAAGTAAATAAAATCTACACACATATAAAAAAAGTAAAAGGAAATAATATAGTGAAACATTTTATGTTGCATGCCTTGAATAATAAAATCAACTTCAATTGACTTGACAGACACCGTTAGAGAAGCAAACAATACGAACAATACTTAATTCACAACTCATTAGAGACAAACAAGAAAAACCAAAACCTATACCCAAAATATAAATACTAGCGAAAAACCGTCCAGTGCGGCCTTAATATACAAATACACCAAGAAGCGCACACATCCGTAGTTAAAATTTACTAAGCTTAAGCTTACTTTCAACAATATTAAGATTCACTTTTGTCGGAAGTATAAATATATAAAACTAAACTAAATACAATTCTCAGTTGTATTAAAGATAAAAGTAGTAAAATAATAAAAATAGCAACAAAAACAAAAAAAAAAAAAAAGAAGGAAAAATAGAAGAAAAATCATAAAATGTATAAATAAAATACAATATTGGAATCATAACGAGTTAGTCCTTTGGGCGGATTTTACAAAGTGATTTTTTTTTTATCCTCGTTTGTTCTTTCCGTTTTATATATTTTCTATTTTTAAATTTATATCCACATTTAATTCAATTTATTATTGATTGTGTGCTTATTACGGGGTTTTAGTGTAAATGATTATAAAGGGGAAAAAATTAGTGCCGAAATATTATGGTCAGTTAATTTCCTGATGATATTTTCTATAACTTAAGTGATTTTCTATAGATTTGTTTTTCTGTTTATACTTCCAAATGATTAATCGATGAGAGAAAATAATTTTTAATTTATATAAAAAAAACCGGTATATTACACCCCTATATAATGCATACAGATATATTTCCACTAAATTTCATTATCTTTGATCAAAAGTAATAGAAAATTTATGATAATTTTTTTTATTTTATCTCTCTATATATTTATAGAAGCAGATAAATGTTCACGCCCACATAAAAGCATTTATTATCACACGAATAATTTAAAAACTAAATTTTTTATTACATTACTTTTACTTTGTGTTATCGACTGAATATTATTTAATAAAAAATAAATAATTGATTGAATTCAAATTATTTACATCCGTTTCCTGTTTATAAACATCACTTATAGTAAATATTTATCATTATTTTATCATTTATTCTGTTTGCAGTAATAAAATTTTATCTTTTAATTTAATTAATTATATATGGAAGTAATCAGTTTTAGTTTGAGATGAATCAAGAAATAAAGAAAAAATATTTCAATTAATTATTTTATTTAAGGAAATACAATTTATGTAATACCACATATGATTATTGTAAATATAAATTTTCATTAATTAATTAATATATCAATTTCATGGTATTTTGATTACATTTATTTATGAGTTTATTGTTTAATGTATCAAAATGTGCATTTATTTGTAATGACATTTAATATTACAATTGATATAAGATATCTATACCGTTTCCTACTTATATTATTATATACAAATGTTACACTATTACACTAACGATTAATTAGTAAAATTTTGAGCAATCATATTTTCAACATTATTACATTATTGTCAAAGATATTTAATATCATTCAATAGATATTGGATTTGTTCTAAGGAAATAAATTAAAATAAAAAATAAATTAATTTCAATAACTTTTGAATAATCAATCCACATATTTCTCATATTAAATATTAAAAGCACAAAAAGGTATCTTTTAAAAATGCTTAATAAAGCAAAAATGTGTTTAAATGAATCATTAAGTGTAATTGAAAAATTAAAAAAAACTTATTCTGTTTAATAAAAAAAAATATAACTAATAAAACAAATTGATATTAGATAAGAATTTATATTTCATTATTTATTAATAAAAAAAAACGATGAAGAAATAAATAAATAAATAAATGATATGGGCAGAAAAAAAAAGTTTGCTAATTTGTATCAAAGGAAAAAAAAATAAATTAAAAAAAAAAATTGGAGGAAAACAGCCAGTAACGTATATTTTTTTTTATATTTTATAATTTTAAAATAAGACAAATTTACAAGTCATCTAAATTTCAAGATATTTATGATAATAAAAAATAAAAAAAATCAAGAGAGAAATAAAAAAAAAAAAAACTGCAAAGTGGACCAAGCATTATGAATATTGGGGGTTTGTTGAATATAAAAATTATACTACGTGACGGTTTTTGTTTGTCGTTTTTATTTTCTTTTCGCTTCTTTTCTTTTTTGTTTGTTTTCTTTTACATTTTTAAATTAGAAATTAAAATTAAGGGAATTTTCTATACATCATTTTCTTGATTCTTCCTTCATTCTTTATATTGCCTGTGCTTGTACAAAAGTAAAAGTTTCATTATAAAGCTTTGTCATCATTCCCTCCGTATACACTTTTTTATTTTTTTATGTAACTATACGTGAATCAGAAGAAGAATATTTTGACAGGACAATAAATTAACCTTTTTTATAGTCTATAGACAAAATCTCTGAATATCTCTTCTCCTTATTTTCGATTCTAATTTTGCAAATAAATTTCTTTCCCTTTATATTACGGGTTTTTTGTTGTCGTTGATTTACCATTTTTTTTTTATCAACTTGTAACTGAACGAAAATTATCAAAACTCTATTAAAAGAAAAATATAAAAGTAAAAGACGGGAAAAATTGGTTAAGAACTTCTTTGACACTCTGCTAATTTTTCTTCTATATTTTAACAAAATTTATCTTTTTTACTATGGCTTTTGTAGAAAAAAAAAGAAGAAAAATAAGCGTAGCGTATATACAATAAGGAGAATAAATAATGGCAAAACGTTGATTAATAGAAATTTATTAAGTAGATTATAAGTGAATAAAAAATTGTAAAAAAAATAAAACACAATAAGGAGATTTGTGTACTTTTATTGTTTAGAAGAATTCACTCACCTCCAATGAATCAGCTCATAATCCCTCCTCTTCTTTTTTTTAACATAAAAAAATTAAAGCTTCGTACCAACGATGTACAAAGTATAAGAAATGAAACAAAGCAAAGCTTACAGTATTATTCAAAAAAGATTTTTCCTTTTTTTCTTTTGCGTATTTTATTTAAATTATTGCATAGCCAGCAGTCACTTCCTGTCACAGATAGTCTTTGCACTGTTAATAATCACAACAAATACATAAATATTCCATCAAAATTTATTTATATATATATATATATATATTTGCTTGTATATATTACTTACGAAACCCTTGTTTACAGCATTAATTTCCAACAAATTATTATTATTTTCTTCATAGACAAACAATTAGAATATATTTTCTAAGCAATATAATTATTATGTTATGTTATGCTTACACAAAATTAATTGCCTTAAATCTGTCTATTCAATTGTTTTACTTAAATATTGACCAATAATAAAATTTTCTTCCGGTTTCAAGTTAAGTTTGTTAACCAAAAGTTAAATAAATCAATAACTTTTAATTTTTTGGTTTTGAATTGCTTGATCAAATACAAGGAACCCTTTAAAACCATAAAACCAATTTATTATGAAGTTGGTTGCAATTATTGAAGCAAAACTTACTATTTTTGGTACGAATTAAAATTAAAAGGAAGGAAAAAATGGGCAACAATTTTTTCTTTAACAAAAGTGAAACAAAAGCAACAATGATGAATTGTAGCTTCCTTAAAGCACATCTGATGAAGAGGAAAAATTGTGTAAAATTAATTATTCATATTATTTAAAAACTTAAAAAAAGAAAAAGAAGAAGTAGAAGAAAAATCCATCTTTCCATCCTGAATTTTTATTAATAAATATCCTTTATCCATTTTTATCATCACTGAATGAATTTTTATTATAATTTTATTAAAAAATTATCTTTGTTAATAAAAGAAAAATAAAAACCCGTGTAACAGACGCGCCAAGTTGTTTTCCTATTGTTATTGCTTCAGTTGTTCCTTGTTTAATAACGATTTGACAATGAAAATGATAAAAGCGTGTGGAATGGCAGAAGGAAACACATTTTTCTTTTATTCTTCACTATATTCTTGAGTTGCTTCTACATTTTATTATAATATACAAATTACTGGACATTTTTCTTTTTCATTTCTTATTAACGAGATGTGTGCGAGAGAGGAGAGGCTTTCATCTTTCTTCTTTTTCTTATTATCTTCCAACAACACGACTTGTTATATTAACGTGTGTCATCATTTTTAATAAAATTATTTGAAAATTACAATTTTTTTCTTTCTTTTCTTTGCACCTTTATTCTTTGAAACAAACTTTTATTACAAAATAAACGTTGATGGTGACTTTAATTAAGAAAAATTAATTATAATCAAGTATCAGACAAGGTCATTCACCATTGTCTCATTTTTTTTTTCTCTTTTTCTTTTTTTGTAATCATTTTTCTTGGCAAATGCTTTAAATTATTGGCTAACCAATTACAGTAAATTTTAATAATAACATTAAAAAAAAAATGATAATAAATTTTATTTTAAGATTCGTCGTGGTTATGTTTAAGACAAATAAAATACAAAAAAACACCGTTCATTCTATAAGAACAAAGTAGAAAATTGGTAAAACAGAATACAAAAAAAAAAAAAAAAAGAAAAAAAATGAGAAGAACAAACCTCACCCAGTGATTCTAGAAATGATTTATCGAGATTATGTGCGGTCGACAATAATCCTATTTTCTTTTCATTTAACATTATCTTTGTGGAAAATGAACATTGAACAAAAATAAGAGAAATATATGAAAATTTTCTTCGTTTTTTCGTCTTTATCGTTAATATTTCACTTCTTTCTGTTTTCTTTTTTTTTATGCAATAAATACAACCAAAGATGCAAACCGTTGAACATTCTTTTAATGATTTAATTTTATATAATACGATATGGGAATACTTTAAGCTATCTTAAGCAGCTTTAATTGTTTTATTTCGATTGTATACTGCGAATAACTTGCTTAATGTATCCAAACACAATCGAGTTAGCATTTTTCTTCTCTTTTTTTAGAATTTCTTATCTACCGAAAAAACCATTAATTAATTATAGTAAAAAAGCCAATATATTGTTTTAGATTCGGGTCACAAACTCACAGCAACGATAATTATTAATCGAAAAAATTCTTTTATATAGTTAGGTTTTCAGCACTGATAACTATCTAAATGGCATAAAATCATATCGATAAAAATCATATCATTTGCAATTCTATCGCATTGATTATTGTAATTTTTCTTCCATTTTATCGTTCGAAAGAAAAAATAAGTTTTCACATTAAACAATCGATTTATATTCGTTGTGAATTGTTTTTGTCTGTTTATTTCGCTATATATAACTACAAAGCGAAATGGAAGATACTCTGTTATTAACGCTGGCACAAATTCTCACACTACGCCACTATATAATGAGTTAAGGCTAGGCTGTAAAATAATTTTAATGAGAAATTAATGTAAAAAAATTAAAAACTATTTATTTCTCTTATCTTATTATTATTATTCTTCATCCAATTTTTTTTTTTTATATATTTCTGTTCATCTTAAAATTTTGTTTATTTCTTTATTTATTAATAATTTAATGATTAAAAAAGTTTTTAACTTACTTAGAATGATTAAAAGTTTTTCAGGAAATTAAATTTTAAATCGGTTTTCGTAATTATTTTATTTCATTATCTACATTAAATATTTATAAGAAATATATTTAATAAATTTATTTTTATTTTTCTATTTTTGCGCTTTTGATTTCTACTGTGGATAACAACAAACAATGAAAGTTTTGTTATATTTGATTTTATTATCATTTTTGAGTTTGTTCGTCGTTTTTTTTTTTTTTTTTGCTTGTTTTTATATTCTGTACACGACAAAACTACCACAAACAATGTTGGAAATTTAACTAAATTAGATGTCATCACTAGTTTTGTGGGTTTTTTAGTTCTCTTGGTATTTTTATTATTCCTTTTTTTTTTTCTTGTTTTTAGTTTTTCAGTTTATATTACACTTGTTGTTGTAAGTTTTTAGTTTATTATTGTTTCATCTAACTAGACAATCAAGACATTTAAATTGTATGCTTAAATTTTGTGGGTCATCATTTGTAATAAATATTTTAAAACCCTATTTTGTAATTTTATTACATTCATAGTTTCTTCTGCTTCTATTATTTTCGTTTTTCTTTTCTATTTACATTATTATATTGTTTTTCCTAGTTTATGTAAACAGTTGATTTAATTTTAATCGATTAGTTAAATCAAATAATAAAAATACTCACTGATTAAAACACTGCGATAACGAAATAGTAGAACTGTTATAGAATATTATTTAAATTCGTTTACTATTGTAAATGAGTTATGGAAAGATTTTTGCATGATTGCAAAATTTATAAATTTAATCATTAAAATGCTATCGCTATGGACAAGTTAATTACAGCAAAGAATAAAGAATCATAATTTGTAATAATGGCATAATACTACTCGTGTTAATTTTTTTAAATGTGAAAATTATTTATTCAATATAATATTTGTTAAATGTGTATTAGAGAAAACTTTTTTTATGTAACAAAATAAAAAATATATATAGAAAAACCTTTATAGTGGATTGGTCTGCTTTTTACGAACGTATCAAAAGTCTCAAGCACAATTTTGTTGAAATAATCAAATTACCATCTTATTTAAGTGACATGAAATCAAATTTCTCGAGAAATTGTACTTGAGAAACTCTTAAGAACGTTTTTAGAAAATATCGCTCTATCTTCAAATGTAGTATTATGGAATATGTGATTTACAGTAGAAACAGAAGCTTATATTGTGGTTAATTATATTTCCAGAAATACGTTGTTTCCTTATTCATCTTCGTTTTTTCTCTCCAAAAATAAATAAAGCACAGTTATTAAACTTAATTTCTTAATTTGTTGTGTAAACTAAAAGCTTTTAAGTTCTGGTTAAACACTGAATAAAATAATTAATGGAATTGTAAAATGTGTTTTAATAGTATAATTAAAATTAATAATAATATTTGCCATGTAAACAACTTGAAACATAATTAACGAAATTATTTACGTAGAACTTTCTTCCTTTTCTTTTTTTTTTTTTTTTTGTTGTATTAATCATTTTGTTTTTATTTGAAGAAAGCGTAAATGTTTATTTGATGAAAATACTTCCTAATAAAAACCAAAAACCCCAAAAAAAAAACAGTTTAATGGAAGAACAATTAATCAATTTAAAAGCACAAAAATAATAAATAAATAAATGAAAACGACTTAGATAAAAGATTTAGAAATCTCAAAATAAATGGAAAATAATCAGATGAAAAATAAAGGGGAAAAGAGTCAAGTTAAGCTTTATCGTACTTTGCTTTGAGTGATGATAATAAAGAATAAAAAGCGTAATAACGGATTTATAATTTCATCTGTAGCTTCTTTTCTTTTCCACTGACAACAACTAAAAGTTGCCAAAGACAATATCTTTGTATATGGTTTTTTGTTACGCCAACACGTTAGCTATTTTGTCGCGTCCATCATTATCGTATCATGTTGTTGTGCTTTTATTTTATTTTCCGTTGCTCTCATTTATTGTCATCAAATTAGATTTGATGTTGTTGTTTACAAAATTTTCTGTGTGTTTCGTTATATATTTACCAAGAATTATAGTGACAATCTATTGTATCATTCGCCTTAGCTTTGAGCTAAAGACATTTATTTTGTTCTTTATTTTATTAATTTTTTTTTTCTTTATCATTAAGATAATTCTTTGTTCTTTGGTTTTATTTTAGAAAAAAAGAAAATTTTTTGCTTTTTTTTTTAAATTGAATGAAAAAGTTTGAACTACTATGAACTTCGTTACATAAAAGAAAAGTTTTTAAAGTTATCGAAGACTGGATTATAATTTAAACTATAGAAAACTAATAAACGTCTATTAAAGACTATCTGCTTGATAATTAGCTCACTTATGTATGTTCTTAACTCATATGCTCCAATCAATATCGTTTTAGCATGAATCAAATTTATTTCGACAAATTATTTGTTTTAAAAATTATTAAAAAACTTCCTTATTTACAATTTTTATTCATTATAATGAGGATTGACTGTAACAAAAATAATTATAAAAACCCTTGAGTGACGAAAATTGTCGAATTTTGATATCAACAACGAAACGACAAACAACAAAAATAATGAGCTAGAAAAATATTCTTAAGCTTGTCAAAAGCTTTCGCATTCTTAAATAAATGTTGACATAAAATATAATTACGCACACAATCCCACACAAAGGCAAAACAATAAACCATCTTAAATGAATGAAAAAAAAAATGAAAATAATAATATAAATACAACACAAGAGATAATTTTATTGTGTAGCGTATTAATGAAAATGAAATTAAAAATAATAATAATAGAGAACAAATAAATAAATATATTATTGAAGAGATTTGTGAAAGTGAAATGATGCTTTTTATATTAATAAGGAAAATATATATATATGATTTATTGTCAATAAGTTTCCTTTCCACATTATTTATTAATACCAATGTTTATCATCCGCATATTATGGAAATTAAAAATACCGATAAGGCATTAATGCTATCGTAGCAACGATGCTGTAACAATAAACAGCAGTCGTAGCATCACCGCCATCAACATAATCACTAAGCAAAATCGATTTTAATTAATTTTCATTTGATTTTTTATTAAAAACGAAAGGAATTTCTTCTTTATTATTTATTACTATATATCTGCTTATTCTTCTTGTTTTTTTCATTTTTTTTTTTTTGCCTGCTTTCTTATTCTTCATCGTTTGTTTTTCTTTTTAATAAGAATAAGAAAAATTAAATCAAAATAAAAGAAATTAGATTTGTTATCTGCGTTTTATTTTCGCTTTGTGGATAAATAAAGCAGAGCAGTACAGTTGTTAAAAAGATGAGAAATATTTTAGGGACGAACAAACACAAGTTTATTTTATAAATGAAACAACTAAAAAACCCTTATAATTAAATTTAGAAATATTTTCTGTTTAAAAAAAAAAAATACGAATAAATAAATAAATAACGAAATACACAGTATACAGTTTCGTGGTTTGAATTTAATAAAATTATTTTTATTTATTTGCTATTATTGTTGATATATTTTTGCTGTTGCTGCTATTGTTGCCGCTACTATCCTAATATTGACTTTAATCTATTTTTTGTATATTTTTTTTTTGTTCCTTTTTTAAATTTCCGACTATGTTGCTTATTTTATTATTTTTTATTTTTTTTTTTTTTGCTATAAGTGTATTTGTTGACAGAAAAAAAAACAGAAAATTATTCATGGTTATATTAGGCGGATTTCTTGTCGTTTTGTATTTGCTACTAACAACTCAATATGATTTTTTTTAACGCATAATTGAGTTTATATTCTGAACCAACAAAACATTATAAATTAGTTGACACAGCATCGAACTATTTATTTTATATGAAAAAAAAAATCGCTTACACTGCATACGAAAAGCTTATTTATATTTCTATTGCTTGCGATTTTACTAAATTATATTTCGTAATGTTTAGGTAGAAAAAAAAAAACTCGTATCATCAACCTTATTTATTTATTATTATTTTTTTTTTAATGTTTCATCAACTTTAAAAATATTTTATAAAAGAATTTCTTATGAAAAATAGCGAAAGAGGAAAAAAAAATTCTAAATTCTATTTTCGTTCTATTTGATTATCCGTCAAAGAACCAATTTTCTGGTTTGAAGTTTTATCTTTTTTTTCTTTGTTTTTTTTTGTTATTTATTTATCTGTGGTGAATTTTTGCTAAATTAAGTCATCGTTAACGATAATAGCATAAGAATTTTTTCGAATTATTTTTAACAGATAAATCAATAAAGGAAATTTAAGTAGCTTATTGTTTTTATTATTTCGATCTTTATTTCTTAAATGAAATTATATCTTCTGTTTTCTCCCTATGAGTCTTTATTTAATCCATATTACATGATAGATTCTTGTTTTTGTGGTAAAAACAAAAAAATGTTTAAAGTTGAATAATAAAAGATAAAACCGAGAATACAAAAGGTTATTAAACTCAACACGAGATATATATTATTGATGCGAATAAAAAAAAATACAGGACGAGATTAAATCAATTTGTTTATAATTTAGTTAACATTGTATAATCAGTCGATCATATATAATTTAAAATGTCATAGAAATAATTGCCACACTCATGTAAAATAAAAAATATGTAGAAAAAACATATATATTTTTAATCTATTATTAGCATTGTTAAACCACATCATTAACTAAATGACAAACTGTAGTCACAAATTAAAATGCAAAATTGTAATGAAAATTAATGAAATAAATTGAAAATAAAAAATAAGGAAAAACGAAAAACTATCAAAAGCTTTATAATTACCAGACTTTTAAGTTTTTTATTTTATTTATAAACCAATTAAACTAATTTTAGTCTAAAATTTTATATACATAATAAACACAGATGACATTTACTTGCCGTTCATTTTTTCTTTTATTCTGTAGAATAATTTTATTTGCACATAATTCAATTTCGTATAAGTTGTCATTGCTAGTCAAATATAATTGAGTAGTGGAGACGCCGGGTTGTTTGTTATTTTTATTTAGAAAACTTTAAATTTATGTAACGTAGAATGGAGTAAAAAGTGATTCTAATTTATAATTAAAGATGTAAAATATTAGTTTTTATAATGCCATTTAAGTTTAATTTAATGAGATTAACCCTAATTCACCTAAAACGAACCAAAACGAAGAAAACAGCAAGCAAAACAACAAACTTTTTATTCTATTAAATATTTATTTTAAATTTTATTTTACATCTTTTTCTTTATATATAATTAAACAATTACTTTATTTTTTTATTATTTATTTATTTATACTTATTTTAATTAAATAATATTCATCGTATCGCAATTAATAATTTTTTTTTTCTTAAATGGATTTTGCTTTAATTTGTTTTTATTTTTTCCTTTTATATGATATTTTTATTAATTATTTTTACTTTAATTTCTCTGTTATGTTATTTTTGTATTATTTAAAACTTTTATTTATTTACAGTTTTAGCTTTATATCATTTTTTTTTGGTTTTGTTTTTTTTTTGGTTTTGTTTTTATTGATAACACAATTATAAGAATTTAATTTTTAAATTAATTTAAAATCATTGATTTTATGTTTTTCTCCCCTTTTCTTTTTTTTTTTTCTATTTTTTTATTTTACATGAAAAATTATTTACAGAAAATTTTAAATTTTTAATGCTATTTTATTTTTTATTTTTTTTTTTTATTGGTGTTTTTCAATTCAATTTTTCACTCACAAAACTTTATATATTTTTTTTTAAACCACGTCATTAAAATCATTGATAGCATCAAAAAAATGTAAATAAAAATGATCAAAAAAAAAAAAAAAAGATTTTTTTTTATTTTAACAATTTATTTCATAAAAAAAAATCACGATCAAAACAGCACAATAAATTTCTCATACTCAATAATTCACTCATTTTATAAAAAAAAATTCATCTTCTTTTTTTTTACTTTATTTGTAATTTGTTTTTCGCCAATAAAATTTTATTAAAATAATATAAAAAGAGTTAAAAATAACAAATAATAATAAAAAAATTAACAAAACAAAACTCAAAACTCAACACTTTTGAACTTTTTATTTCATTTTTACTTTGATTTTTTTCATTTTCTTTTTCGTCTTTCAAAATAAATTTTTATATTTTGCTGTTTTTATCCTGTTCCTAACTATAAGTTGATGGTAATTTCGTTATCGCTGGCATAAAGTTGATGTTGTTGTTGTGTTAGTTGCTGTCGGTAAAAATGATCAATAATAAATGTCGTCGTCGCTTTATAAATCGATTTGACATGTTTAAACACTTTTAATGTGAATATTAACGGCAATAAAAGCAGCAACATTAATGACTCAGTAACAGCTAATGATGATGTGATCATTGTCAATGGTGATGGTAACAGCAGAAAGGCACTTACCATTACCATTGGTATTAATAAATAATATTTTGATTGTGCAGAATATCCAGCACGTCTGCAACCACTATGTTCACCGTGTTGCATTGCTGCCGGATTTTCACCTTGAATAATAATTATCAGAAATAATAAATAAATGAAAATTGGGCAAATTCTTGAAATCAAAATTAAACAAATGGAAATAAAATTCAATTCAGACTTACCATTTAATATATGGACCAGTATACTAGCTGGTATTGCATTATTCGGTACACATGAATAATTACCAGAATTAGCTACAGATGTTTGTGTTATTAATAACTCTGAATATCTGTTATCTAGATAAATAGAGCAGAAAATAAAAATTCATTAAAATTGATCGAAATTAAATTTAAAAAAAATTAAATTCGGTTAGTACTAGAGTAAAATTTCAACTAGAACAGCAAGAATAAAACCAATAGAATAGAAACCACCTGATATTTTTTCTCTCACAGTTTTCCCTTATTTTTTCTACCTTATTAATACTTTCGTTAAAGAACTGAATTTATCAACTAAATGGTATAAAAATGCAAAGTAGAGTTAGCAAATAAAAATGAATGGAAAATGATATTTTCATTTCTTAAATCAAATTAGAACATCGTGCTTAAATCATTATTAAAACGAAATCAATAGTCAACGATAAGCGATCATTTTCATTTTGCAGCGTAGAAACTTTTCCTTAAAATATTAAAAATGATAATAGCAGATAAATATTCCCATTAATTACATGTCATTTTTCTTCTTTTTTTTCTCTTGAACTGATTTATTATTATGAAATTACGGTTTATCAATAATTAATTAGTATTTATTATCAATATTATAAATGCACATAGCATACGATGGATTAGACTTTTATTTATATCGTACAAAAGAAAATGTATAATAATAATGTGCATTTTGATAGAATATACGTTTTTATTGATATTAGTTTCATATCCTTAAAAGCTTTTTCCATATGCACCATATACAAATGTATCAAAGTCATCCAATTTCATGTTTTATTAATAAAAACAAAAACAAAAAACAAAAAATAATGATAACGTTGCTTCAGAAAATAGAAGCGGAAGCACAACAAAAACAGAAAAAAAAATAAAATAAAAATAAATAAAAACTAACATCAAACGCTGTCGTAGATTTTTCATTATTTTACATTTTTATGTATTTTATAGAAAGTTTAAAGAGTAGTAAAAACTTCTATAATATTTATTTTATATTTGAATGTATCAGATATCTGTACCTGTAGCAATGACAAATAAAAGTGAACAAAGCTGTGAGCTATTTTCCTCTATATGTATTGTTATTTTTACTTTGTCAATGGAAAATATTTAACAAAACGATAGTTTCATTATGAGAAAATTCTTTTGTGGTTTAATAATGATTTCCTTACCTGATTCAGTTGATACATTTACACCACGATGCAAATCATAATTAATCATTCGGTTATTATGATACCAAAACAAATATAGTGGTGGTTCAGTACTTTGCAGCACTTTACATGTTAAACGCAGTAATGAACCGGGTTTTAAATATTTTTCCTGTTGTCCCAGCATTTCTGCGCGTGCTTCTATTTAATTTTTTTAATGAAAAAAATTAAATTAAATTAAAATACAGATTTTTGTCTTTTTTATTATATTGCCTTACCAATAACGTTTAATTGTAAAAATATTGACGTTGGCGGATGTGTTGAAACTTGACACTCGTACGTACCAGCATCACGCAATTGAACGAATTTTATTTGTAGCGCCCAATCCTAGTACACACACAGCAAAATAAAACATTAAAACATTAAAAAGTAATTAATAAAAATTACCCGCTGATGGTTATTTAAAAAATAATATAATAATAAAAGTACATAAAAAGATGAAGAAGAAGATTGTTTAATTTAATTAAAACGACAAAAAGACGCCATGCTATGTGTTTGGCTGTAATTTCATTAAAATAATTACAGTAAAGTAAGAAAACCGAAAAAGGGTGGAAAAAACATTTTACGTTTTTTTTTTCTTTCAAAGTTTATTAATTGTTTTGTAATCAATGCGCCAACCAAAACAAAAAAAAAATATTCCACATGCATGAGGGTTGGCTGTTGCTAGCATGTTGTTTTCCTTTTATTAAACATTCAACTCATCCACAATTTAAATGAATTGTTTATTGTTGTTGCTGTTACTCGTTTGTATCGTCGTTTATATCATGCTGTATTTATAAAAACGTGATTATTAATGGAATATTTATGATATTTTAAACGTATTTTTGCTTAAAAATTATTTTATAATAAAAACTAAAGTTATTCCTTCTATTAAACTATAAATTTTATAAAAATTGTGAAAATGTTTTTAATCAGGAAATAACAATATTAAAATTACGTGAATATATTTTAAAATAATTAATTTTAATTTTGAATTTTTTTTTTTTTTTTTTACTTTTAATGTTGAATTCATTTAAATTTATGATTATGTGTAATGTAATAAATTGTTAATAAATAAAAAATATTTAACTAATAATAAATAGTTTAAATAAACTTTTAGTTTGTGCATGTACAAAATAAAAAACGGAGAAAAATAAATTTATCAAAAAAAAAAATGGTTTTAATATAAAATTAAAATAACCTGGCGTTATACAGGAAAAATTAAATTGATTTATTTTATATGGAATAAAATATATGATAAAACGTTATTTAATATACATAAATATTTTTTGGAAATTTATTTAGTGCATTTTGTTTTATTTATTTATTTACATTTTTACGATGCGTATTTTTTTTATCGCATTTTTATTTAGTTTTTATATAAAAACTAGAAATAATTTGCATAAAATTAAATAAATTTAATTAATAACAAATTTAGCTTACTTCGGAATGATCATGGTGTAACGCACTGAAACGTTCATCGCTGCTGTATGTTGTTATTCCGACAGTCAATAAATGATAATCTTTTCTTCTGATCCATGATATCTAGTTAATCAGTGATTAAGTGGATTATTTAAGCTGTTTTAAGTGTGGTAAACTGTTTTACTAACCGTTGTATGTTCGCCTAGATAGAATACGGTGCAAGGTAATTGTGCCACAGAGCCCGCTTGATAAGTTACAGTCGTCAGATTGTCTGTACCAAAGTACATATTTTTCATCAGCGAATTACTTCCATTAATCGTTACGAAATCATCGCCACCCAGTTGATTATCTAATTGTTCTAATTTACTAATATCTACAAATTTATCATTATAACTTTTAATGTTGCCACCCTGGCTTGTTACACTGTGTCCACTACTACCACGTCCTCCAACAACAACCAATGTTCTCATTGTTGGTTTAATTGTTTTTGTAATATTTTCTGTTTTCAATGAAGACATCGTTGTTGTATATGCAGCAGCCATCAGCGGTAATGGTGATGACATTAATTTTGCAAACACTTGTCCATGTTTGTCCTCATGTTCATTTGAAATTTTATCATTGATTTCATTCACAAACAATTGATCTTTTCTTATATTAACATCCAGCTGCTGCTGCTGCTGCTGGTGTTGATGCTGGTGTTGTCCCTGTGTCTGTTGTATTAACGAATACGAATTCGTTTTATTCATTTCTATAATTAAAAAATGAAAAAAAAAATTCAATTAAAAATCCATTAAATAAAATTTTTATTTTTAATTAATTTATTTAGATTGGAAAATTTTATAACAAGAAAACGAGAGGTGATAATTTTTTTATTATTTAATAATTACTTATTTACCATTACTCTAACGTAATTTTTTTTCCATTTATTGAAATAACAATTAATTATTTATTGGATTTTTGTTGATATGTTTATTTACAAATTATTATTGCTTCTTGTTTTCTTTTTTCCAGTAATATTATTATTAATATTATTATTATTATGATTTTTCATTAAAATCAAATTAATTGATGCAAAATATTGACGAAGTAATTACTACGGACCGGATGAAAACATATAGAATGGATAATTGTAATGGAAATAACCAACATTTCAATCATCACGATGACATTGCAACAAAAAAAAAGAAAAAATATAAATATAATCAAATAATATTCTCTAGCAATCAGTTATTGGAAAAATTCTTTTCAATACTTTTAATTAAAATAACGACAAAACGAAATAAATTGTAGTTTGTGTTGTAATTGTATTAATTGAGATTTAAATAGAACATTTATCGATTAGTTATTTATCCACGTAATTGTTACTATTTATAATCTTTATCAATAATTTAGTCTCAATAAAAAAATGTATTGCTATTTATACTATTTTAATTAATTAAATTATAAAATAACGCAATAACATTATTATTTGTTGAAATAAAATGAATGAATGATACAAACAATATGTTATTCGCTGCTTATCGTATTATCGTTGAGCAATAATAAAGATTTCGAGAATGCAATTGCTTGTAAGAATAAATATTTAAGATTAGCTTAGTGATGTTTTTCATGTTTTTTTTTTAATAGTCTGTTGCTGCAATACGTAATGCTTCTACTAAACAAATTTAATATCATTAATTAATGCAATACAAAACTCACGCAACCTTCATCTCGCTTTAAACATAATTTTTACAAATATAAAACCATTTACACATTCATCAGTGGTTAGCTCATAAAAATCCAAAACCATATTTTTTATTTTGTTTGTTTTTAAACATGTAATATGTTTAATGAATATCAAATAAACATTTCCGAATACTGTGGTCATTCTCAGTATAATATAATGTACACAATAAAAATAAAAAGAAATAAAGACAAAAAAAAAACACAAAAAAAAATTGTTCAAACAGTTTAATTAAACAAAACAAATAAAAACATATTGTAATTACATGAAAAATAAAATAAAATAAAATAAATAAATTAAAATGGCACAAACCACACCCGATTATCAACTTTAATCATAATTTTACATATTCTCTACAAAGCATAATTTATTATTTTTTTTATTTATTTATTTGTTTGAACGTAATTATAGGAAAAAATTAAATTAAATTGAATTGATGATAAAATATGAAAATATTATCGCATGCAATTCATTTTATGACGACAATTTTTTATTTTTTGTTATATGCATACATAGTTATGCTATAAAAGCTACCTCATGTAGTGAAATGTTTTAATATTCACTTTATTTTTTATTTTTTTATTTTATTAAATTTTTATTATTTATATTTTGATAAATGACATAATCCATACAGCAACACCCACAAAAACAGGTGATTCTTTGTAATTCATTTTGTATATATAATATATATATATTAAGTTTTATGTTTTTATTTATTTAATAACAAATAGTTATTTTAAGCTTTTTTATGCTTGGTGAAAATTTTTTTTGGTTCACTTTTTTTTTTATTTGAATTTAACGATGGCAATCAATTGCGTTACGTGAAAAATAGAAATAAATGTCCTTCCTATTTTTTTTTATCGTTTGCGTTAACTGGTTTAGTGGTTATGAGGTGTTAATTTAAAAAATAGTGACTATGGATTAGGTGATTGAATTTTTATTAATTAATTTTTTTTTTCTTTTCTATTTGTTTATACCCAGCCGTTTTTATTTTTATTTTTTTTTTTTTGTTAGTTAATAAAATATATTATTTGAGCTTTAATTCAGCAGCGATAGCAATAAAACCAAAATGTATAAATTTTCTAAAACATTTTTTTTTTGTTTTTTTGGTTTAGGTTGTATATGTATATAAAAGTCACTTTTAAAATTTGTTTTTATTCGATTTACTTTTTTCGTTTTTTTTTTTATAATTTGAACAGATTAAAGCATTAAAGTATCCACGTCATACGTAGAAAAATTGTATCATCACAGTAATAACATTGAGTGGTAAAGAGTACGTCACAATGAAAACCTCACGAGCGTCATGGCATAAAAAAGTAAATTATTTATTTAATCAAAATAAAATAAAAACATACACACATTAAATTCTTAATAATAGTAATAAAAGCAGGGAGTGAAAAAAGCATAAAAACGAAACTAAAATAAACAAAATGTGAAGAAAGAGGAAAGAAAAATTATTTATGACAACAAAAGATAAGAGGAAATAATGATGATCTTAAAAATGATTGATTGATTGATTAAATTATAATAAGTTTATAAGTAGCAAAATCATCAAAACTAAGTGACAGTTACTTGATTGTATTTATGTTAAATATTCCTCCAAAAGGAAAAGCAAAAAAAAATAAAATTAATTTAGTTAGTTGACAATAAATTATGGTTACAAGGGAAATTATTTATTATTTCCATTAAACTAATATAAATTAGTTTGTTAATTAAATAGTAGGAACATCAGAAGAATAACTATAAAAGCTATATAATTAAAAAAAAAATCAATAAACTTATTTCATCAATTTACAATAGTCGCTGACTTATTCTGCTCGGCATTTTTTTATTAAATTAACGTTTTTTTTTTGTTAAAAGTTCAGCACAGTAAAGTGTGCACAAACAAACAGATGCAACTTGTTACAGAAGCTTTTTTCTGTAACAAGCCAGGAAAAAAAATCGTTGATTTTATTGATTTTACTTATTTAAAATATTTGTCTTAGATAATTCTTGGAACAGCATCTTGAATATTTTAATACTTTATTGTGCATTGCGATAGATGCATAAACTGTTCGATGGTTATAGGTTTGACAAAAACACCATAGAAAGTAGTAATGAAAAAGAACTTGAAATTGTAAACAGGATTAAGCAAACAATATTTTATTATATTTTTTTGCTCTACGATACTAAAGGAAGTATGTAAAAAAGCTTAAACAAATCAGGTCAAATAATAATTTAATGGAAAATATGGATGCAGCAATAGCAGAAGCAAGAAAAAAAATTTTTTTACAAAAAAAAACAACAACTAAGTAAGATGGCATTAAAAGTTCTAGCAAAGCTCACTCATTTAAATAGATAAAGTTATTTGTTTGCACAAGTTATTTGGTCTTTTATTTTAAATTTTCTTTTCATTTTTTTTTTTAAATCCTTTTTAGCAATATAAAAATTGTTAAATATCTGCAACATTGTAGAAGAGAAATGATATTAAAGCTTTTTTTATAACATCGTTTGATTTCCGATTTTTTAAATTATAAAAAAGAGAAAAAAAAAGTTTATCTAAAACAAAATAAATAAAGGATTGAGTTAGATGCACTTCCTTGATTTTAGCAGTAATAAATAATGAATTATTTTTTCCCCCCCAATTGATAGTTTTTATCTTTCTGATCTATGGAAAATACGTTTTTATCGTTTTTAGTTTAATTTCAGATAAAATAAATCAACAATGTTTTTGCTGTATGTTGATTTGTTCGTTTTGTTTGTTGGACACTGATTGCGGTTTTGTTATCCAGTCAAACTTAAAATTTAATTTAACGTACTCCATGTTAAGTTGGTTGGAAATTTATTCGCTTTTTGTGTTTTATTTGGAATTTTATATAAATTTTTTATTAGTGTAAAATGGGGCTATGTGCTTAAACGAGGTTAAGGGGTGAGTATTGAATTTGTAAAATAAAATAGATGGTCGGTTGTGGCTAAATTGAACAATATCAGAAACAAAATTGTGTAACGGCTCATTGAGCTTTTTACCCAAAAAAAAAAAAACAAAGAAAAAAACTCAATAAAGTTAACTAAAATGAAATTAGAAAAGAGAAATGAACTAAAATTAAAGAAGAAAATCAAGTCAAATAAAGGTATGATGTTCGACTACAAGAGTCGTGTAACCATTTAAAGTGGTTCTTAGAAGTTTTTTTAACCTCCCTCCTTCTCTCTCTCTCTCTTTCACTTTTTGTTTTTTCATTATTAATTTTATTTTATTCAACCAAGTGAAAAAGTCAGATTCGGTTGAGCTTTCGGTAAAAGTAAAAAAAATTACCATTTAACCTTTAAATCAAAGTTTATGTCAATGATAGAAGAACAAAAATTTTCCTTGTTTGTAATCCTTGTTTTAAACAAATACGACTGACCTGATCAATAACCTGATTTAAATTTGTGGTTTATTGATACTGTAAGAAAAACTTTAAACTTTAATTAAAATATTATTCGAAGAATTTATATATTAAAAAGTAACTTTTTTCATAAGCCGCAAAGAAGTTTCGTTTTATGTAAATATGGAATTATCACGAAAAACTTTATCACGCAAAGTTATTATCTTTTTTTTATTATTATTATTATTACTATTTATGTTTTTATGTTGTGCAGATATTTTGCAGTTAATAAAAATTTGTCATGAAATTTGTTTTGGCTATAGCAATTTAAAATAATATTCCTTTGCTGTTATACGACAAAAAAGAAAAACTTTATTAACTATTAAATGAGACAAAATATAAAATATGCATACCATAAAATAATAATTAGATACGTAAAATTATTTTAATAAATCTTATACAAAATTTCATTTAAAAGCATAAAAATTTAAATAAGAAAAAAATAGAAAATGAAAAATAATAAAGCAGCGTAAACTTAAATTAATTTAACCAAGAATAAAAAATAAAAAAACAACGATGAGAGCTTTATTAAGTTGTTTAGTACAAGTTTCACATATTTTTCTTGAAGAGTTTAGTATAAATTTAATTACAGAAATATATAAATTTATTAAAAATTATTATCATTTTATAATTTAAAGAATTCTTTTTTTTATTATTATTCCTTTCACTGCAACAAACTATAATTTATTTTTTTTATATAATTTCTTCGAAGTATTCTTTCCGTTTGGCATTTCTTTTTAAATATTTAAAGAATTTTGTTTTCTTTTTTATTTCTTGTATTTATGTTTGAATATCTAATGGATGGTGGTTGTTGGTATTTTTTTTTTCTTTGTTTCATATGTATTGTGGTTAAAATTGTAATATAATGTAATGAAGGCAAGTAAACAGAAATGAGAAAAAGAGAAAAATAAAAGATATCTCCGGATGGTATTTATAAGAAAAAGAAAACCCCGCAGAAAATTCTTCTGCTGCTATTTTGATAAATAATTTTTTTTTTTTTTCGTAATTTTGGGATTTGCTTTCTTTATATTTCTTGTTAGTTGTTGAATAATTGAAAAAATATTTACTTCCTAAGACGGAATAAAATAAAATCTGCTGATATTATACAAACAACGGTGGCAGTTTTATGTTTTCTTTTTTTGATAAATAGTGAATGATAAATGCTTTGTATGCATAACAATTGTAAAAAAAATTGATCGCGGAAAACTTTACTATAAAATAGAAATGAAACTATCAGCGTCTTGTATTTAATCGCTTATTGAAATTATAAAATGCTACAATCATCGAATGTAGAGAAGCTTTCACCAGCTTGTGTCACAATATTTCTCTGAAACGTGATATACCATTATATTTAAAGTTTATTTTGTTTGCTTTAGAAAAATGTGGAGAAAAAAAAAAGAAATAAAAATCTTAAACCAATTTAAAGCATGGCATGTCGTCTCGAGATATTGTGTCAACCTAGATAACGTAATTGCAGCATTGTAATGTTGGTTTAAACATTCAATAAATACTTAATAAAAGCTTCTGGCTACATCCCTGATTAACAACAAAACATTCTTTTGTCAAATAGAAATTTCATCAATCAAAGTGCATTCAATCGAATTATTCATTACAAAATATAAAAAATTTATTTTATTTTTATTTTAATTCCCATACACAATATTAATGTTTGTTTTCTGTTTGTCAATGTTTTATTCATTTCGTTGTAAGTTAAATAATTGATTTGAAATTATTAACAACGAAAAATAAAAAAGAGTAATAAATAAATAATTTAACAAAAAGGGGTCATGAAAAATATTAATAAAATTAAAAGCACATAAATTTAATGAAATTCATAAATAATAAAAGCTTTTGTTAATTATGACTTTTACTATGTATTACTTCTGTACGTTCGATGTACTTTCTTTAAAATAATATTCGTTTTCGAATTAAATTAATTAAGTGGAGTCTTGTCTCGATTTAGGTTACATAAAATATATTTGCCGTTAGGTAAAATTACTTTTATTAGATTTTTTTTCTAACTGTTGAATTTGTTATGCGTTTCATTATCGTACAGTGTTCTACTACATAATTTTCAGTCTTATCAAATCCGTGATTAAAAAAAAAATAAGCATTGCGCAAAGTAATTATGTTAGCAAATAATTAAATAAATAATTCTAATAAATTGGATTTTACTTTTCTATTTTTTTAATTACTTTTTAAGAGAAGATTTTTTTTACTTCATAATTTTTTCAGTTAAATATTGTTTATCGTCTAGTCTTGATAAATTAAATTTATTTTAAAAATTATTTATTAATAATTTACTTTAATTTTTAGTATTCTGTTTGTGATTAGCTATTATTGTCATATATATTTATGTACAAAGGTAGTATAAAAATAACTCAATTTATTTATAAAAAAAACTTGTCATTGTAGGAATGTATCAAACAAAAAAAAAGGAAATTTTTATATTATGTTGAAGCATGACCTAAGGGTTCAAACTAATTTCTCTTTTTATTTATTATTTATTTGGAAATAAGCAAGAAAAAATTTGTGTATTGTCTTTCTAATGTAAAATTCTTTTGACATGTCAATTTCAAAATTTCTTAGAATAATATTACGATTTTACATTATAAATTCCTTTTTTTTCAGACAAAAACAAAGGCTTTTACCAATTATTTCAAAAAAAAAAAAAAATAAAAATAAAGGGAAAAAAACGTCAACAACTAAGTCGTGATCTTTTACAGCAACAGCAACAGCAAATACACAGGGAAAAACATAAGCAGAAAGCATAAATTTTATTAAACGCTTTCATTATAATAATTAGAATAATAATTATTTTAATTTTTTTTTTTTGTTTCTTCACCCTTATATTTTAATGAAGATTGTTTTTTTTTTCTTTTTCGCTTTTTGTTGCTTAATTAACCCAATTTTACTTTCTTAGGAAATGAAAGTGTTTTTATTTTTTTTTGTATCCCTAGTAGTTTTAAATTATTTTGAAGTTTTTGTGCCAACATATGTTTGGACGGTTTCATTGCTTCAGTAAGGGTTTTTATTTTATTTTTTTGTATGAAAAGAGTTTATCCTTTATATCCTGCTTTTTTTTTTTATTTTACGTTTATTAGAGACTACCTTGTGCTGTGTAATGTAAATTATTAGAATGAAAATTGGTAATTAAATTGATTTACGTTATAGTTAATGTTAATGAGGGTCCAATGTTGTCCCTATTTTTATCCCTTTTTTTTCAATTCAAGTTATAGTTAATCTTTTATAATAATAATTCTTAACCGTAACATGTTAAACCGTTTAGACAGCAAAAAAAAAACCTGGATAATGTGTTTATTTTCACATTTTTTGGTACGAAGTTTCTATTACTGAAATGCTTTTTAAAAAAGAAATTTTTGTTCCTTTTTTTTCACAGCTTTATTTATGATTTTAAACTTTACTTTTCTACTATAACATTTCATTATCGTGCTTTTGCTGGAATACATTCTGTTTTCAATTTCAACAATTTTTATTTTATTTTTTTTTTTTTTCGTTGCTTTTACTTTTGTTATCAGATGGAATAGAAAATATTGAACCAGCAACAACTATATCAATAAATATTGCAGGAAAGGAATGAAATTTTTTTTGTTGTTGTTGAAATGCTAAAGACTAACTAAATATTAAAGGGAAAATGTATATAAAAGCATGCAATATGTTGTTTTCTAATTAAATTATCCACGACCTTGACTTTTACTATTATCTACATTTCTTAACAGCTTTTTCTTACCCTTTTCTTTTCCCTTTTTTGTATTTTTATTTTTTTTTTTTTTTGTTTTGATAAGCTTTTAACATTAAAATATTAAACAAAGTTAATTAAAAATTAAATGAAAGTAAATAATAATAATTATAATAATAATAATAAAGTATGTATAACAGACAGTTTTTTCATTATTTGTTTTTTTTATATTTTTTTGTATCCTTCTTCCTCCTGTTTCCATTTGTATGTTTAATATTCATTTTAATAAATTACCAGGTGGTACACGATGGATATTATTTATATTTTCTTACCATAAACAAAAAATATATATATATATAAAAACGAAAGTAAAAGTAATGTCGGTTTGGTTTTTATTATTTTATTGTTTGAGCAATAAAAAAAACTGTGTAAATTGTGAGCTGTTTACTTTTTTTCTGTATTTTTTTTTTTTTATTATTGTTGAAACAACAATAAAACACAAAAAATCGTTTAATTTTTTTTTTATTAATAGAATAAACAAGAAACATATTTTCCTCATTAATAAAATGTTTTTTTTTATACTGTTAAAGCGAGACACCTTTAAATTGAAAAGAACAACAAATATTTCTTAATTAATATATGTATATATATATATATATATATATATATAATGCAATAATAAATTATAAAAGGATACAAATTGATCACATTGAACGTTTGAATACATAGTACAAATGAATTATTTTCAATTATATTCAAATAAATACAATTATAGTTCTATAAATAAATTTGTCCTTTTGTCTATTATTACATAATAAACAAACAAAAAAAGATTTAGATGCTATCAATTTTGTATCTTATTTAAATATAATAACAAAATGTTTTAAATTTTACATCAAAAGGATAATTAATGATAAATTTATATAGAAAATTTCTTTGTGAATTATTTTCATGCAATTGAATCTTTTTTTTTTTTGCTCTTTCTTGTAATAAATTGAATCTTAATTGAAAATTTGAAAATAAATATATGGAATATTATAATTGATATATTTGTGTTAAAGCTCTATTAACAAACATATTAACACACGTGAGCTTTAAGAAATACTTGATAATAAGATTACATCGTCTTTCTTTAATAATTGAAACACGATTCTAAACTATAAACGATATAACGCTTGTATAACATAAGTTATCCGATACTTTATATGTTTCTTCAAGTACACGATATTATACGGTAACTACAGGTAATTTTCATTTAAATAAAAATTCATTACAGTTGTTACTTACAGATAATACAATATTGCAGGTAAAATTAATTGTTTCACGTTAAATATACAAACTTTATTAACATTATTATTAATTTTAAAAAATTATTTAAATTTTAAAATATGGTTCAACATTTTATTACGCTACTTAAAATTTCAATTATATTTTTTTTTTTGTGGTATTAATCAAGATTATATTTTAATTTTTTTATAACCTGGCACAACGTCCTAGTTGCATATTATACTTTATATACAAATTTTCAGCATATATTTACTTGATGTATTTAGGCAAGAAAAAAAAAGAAATAAATTATAAAATATTTTCTTATTACCTTATAGTAACACAACAGTACGAAAATAAGTTGTAAAAAAATATAATAATTAATAATAATTGACGAAGGAGTCAGTAGAAAATTGTTTAGAAATCAAATGAATATTAAATGGTGTGCCAATGCATTAATTAAAAATTATGAAAACGTATATTTTGCCTCATTCTTATAATAAAAGCATAAAATATAAATAGATTCCGTGATGTGTGTGGGTGACATATAAGAAATAATTATTATTATTAAAAAAATATATATATATATATATATTTTAATTTTCACCACAAGACTCTTTTTATATTCCAGCATTTTAATATCATGTCATGCTAAGCAATTATATTTACCTACGCTAATACCCGCCTTCGTTAAACCATTTATTCAATAAAATTTACCGGAGACATATCAGACAGCTTTAAATGTGTTTTTTTTTTTTAATAATTTTCAATAACCCATTCTCGTTACGTATTTTATTAAAAAATTCCATAAACTCTAGAAAAATGTCTTGAAATTTTTCAACAACAAACAAATGGAAAGAAATAGTTAGACGAACAAAATGAAAAGTTGTTTGTCGTGTTAAAAGTTAAATAAGTCATAAGGTTATAAGTTAAAGGAGCACAGAGGTAATAGAAAATTATTTTTTCTCAATAAAATTACATACGCTATGATTGATAAAGATGTTTTTGTATATCAAAAAAAACCAATAAAATGTTAAATAAAATTTATTTTTCTACAAAAGCAACAGTTAAGCTAAGCTACAAAAACATTTAAGCATTATCTTTTGAATTTCGTCAATGGGTGTTTTTAATTGCTAAATCGTTTTCAAATTATCGACACACTAGAGAAAATAATCGAAAAAGTTTTTACACAAAATTTCTCCCTATTTTTTCTTTAAATCACAAGAGGGTAATTAATGTCTTTTACAATAAATGAATTAAACAAAAAAAAAAAAGAAAGAAAGAAAAAAAACTCTAGACAATGTAAAACAAGAAAAAAACTGCCAACGGGAACAAAAAATAAATTTCACTTCGCCTCTACTTTTTTTTTCTATTTCTGATTTTAATTTATATCAAAAAAAAACAAAAAAATTTAGGACTAGTTTAATAAAAAAAAAAAAAAAGTTTTTCTAGGGTGAAAATACTGCGGGTGAAATCTAATTAAACCAAAAAATAAAAAAATAAAAAACATTACTGACTGAGTATTTTTGTTTGAACTTTTTTAATTGGTCGTTTTGTTCAGTTTTTTAACTGCGAATTTTTTCCTATTTTCATTCTTTTTTTTTTTTTTTTGTTAACGATTTTAGCTGTTGGTGACTATGAGAAAGAAAAAAAGATAAATTTCAAGGAATATTTTTAAGGTAATCTGGTTTTTATGGTTTTATAATGATTTGAGTAGTTAAAAAGATGAAGAACGAAAATTAATAAATAAAACACTCGTTGTTGTTGCCTTTTCCAGAAATTACATTTGCCCATTTGGTCTTTTTGGCCTAAGGTAAAAATAAAAAATTGACAGTTAAAAGTTAAAAAAATTGTTCTTTTATTTTGTGATATGTTAAAAAAAAAAATGAGTAAAACTGAAAGCTTTGGGCTACTTTAAAAGCTTTTATGTAAGCAATTTATACCGTAGAAAAATATTTTTAGTGAAAACATTTTTTTTGGTCTTTACATTATTTTGAAAATTGTTCTATTAATAAATTTTATACCATTTTTGTAAATATGTATCTTCTGTGAATAATGTGTATGTTGAAAAACGTGATATGAAAAAAGCCTTTAAATAGCACAATTATGATGAGCTTTTTCAAGTGAAATTCAATCAAAAGAAAAATGTATATCACATACTATTTAAAATTCTATGTTATTATTATTTTATTTTATTTTTTGTATTTAAATTAATATTTCAAAAAGTCGAATTTCTGTTTTACCACCCATGAGGTGGCGATGGTTGAATTTAAGCTTAAATTAACTCTTTTCTCCAAATATATAAAATTAATATCATAATTCCATAAAACTTAACTGAAAATCCAAAATAATGATTTTATTTATGATTCATAGGAATTTAATTACTCCACTAACGCTCTTTGTCACGTTTATTACATTAAGTTAATCCGTATTCTCATTTTTTTTCGACGATTATATCAACAAAAAAAAAAATAATAATAATAAAAAAATCTGCTTTTTATTGACTTAATTTTTTGATTGTCAATTTTTTATGAATTCTGATTATATCGCTTTTATTGTTTGTTATAGATTTATTATTAAAACGAACCCCTAACGATCTCCAGCTTAACGAAAATATATTTTCAATATTTAATAATTTTAAGTTTCTTTTTTTTTTATATATATACAAAAACTTTATAAATGCTTTTATTATTTTTTTTTTGTTGTGTTTAATAAATAATTTATAAAGTTGTTCTCGCTTATTTATTTATTTTGTTGTTTTATCTTTTCTGTTTTTTTATTTTTTTTGTACGTTAATATATTGAAGTGTTTCGTTAGTTATTTTTATTTTTCTATTTTTTTTTTTTTTGTATTTTGTTCGTATTCATCGATGTGTTAAGTTCCATTTATTTTTATTTTATTCGCTTTTAAACTACATAAATGATATTTATTTAACTAACCTCTTTCATGGAAACCTTATGTGTTAAAGCTAAATGCTTTCAATCCTTCAAAATCAATCGAAGTCAAACCAACCATTTATAAATACAACAACTAAACAACCATCCTCATCACCAAATAGCGAAAATAATGTTTTATTTTATTATTATTTTCGCCTTTCTCTCATTTTTACATCTTTAGAAAATTCTTTATCGTCCAATATAGAAAATAAATAAATAAATGAAATAAAAAATTTTTGTTTTTTTTTTCTTAGTCCAGTTGAGTGTTTGTATTTTATCACTCATAGCTGTTTAGCCTTTAAGTCACGCAGCAATCACATTTTATTCACATTCAAACTAAGCATACATCGCCGCATAGTGAAAAGCACTAAAGTAGTCAAATAAATGATAGAGTTGGCAGTAAGAAGAAATCAACGATGAGGAAAAAATAAAAAATCGAAAGTGAGAAAAGGGATTTCGTAATTTTTTTTTTTTTTCTGTTTTTGGTTTTCATTTGTTCTTCACGCCTACTTCCCACTTCTTGATTTTGTGGGTTTCGTGCTTACATCAATATCCAAATAGGTTTAAACAATTTTCACACACAATGGTATCAAATATACTTCTTCAATCTATGCCTTTACCTCACAACACATCAAAAGAAGCAACAAACAAAAAAAAAAGGAATAGAAAAATCCTTATAACAAAATGAAAATGTCTGTTACATGTTAGATTGTAGTAAAGTAAAATGTTTAAGCTAAAAATGAAACGAACATAATAAAAAATAAAAAATAAAAAAAAAAAAACAAATCTCTATCACTAAATATATTGTGCGTTTTTTTTTATTTTTCATTATTTTTTACTTTTCATCCTCAAGTGACTACTAAAAGTGATTCAACAAAATGATTTTACTTTTTTCCTTACTTTTTAATAATAAAAAAAAAAAAATCATAAAGAAAAGAAATCGAATAGCTTTGATAAATAAATAAAAAAAATAAATAAAATAAAAACTAAAATAAAATTGAAAATTGTTAAGTAGATTATAAACCTTTACTATTTAACTTGAAACTAAAAATTATTATATTTGTATAAGCCCGTATAAAATAAGAAAACCCTTTTTCTACTTAAAATAAGGAAAATTAAATAAATAAATAAAAAATTGAAGGACTTACCATTGGTTTGTGTGCCCAGTGTAGAATTATGCTGATCAGCGATAACAAATTTAATCGATAAATCAATTGATAATATTAACAAATTAAAAATTAAACAGCTTAGAATACTATTTGCTGAACTATTGCAATAGCTTCGTCTTCCACCATACCACCGCATTTTGTTATTATTTTAATTATAATTTCTGTTTGTTTAACAATAATTAAAAATCCCTTCTAAGCTTCTTTTGCTTTTTTTAATTCTTCTATTTAACTTTTGTAATTAAATTTACGCTTATAAATCACCTTTTAATTGATGATAATTTTCATTTTGTATTTCTTTCCTAATTTTATTAAATATTTCATTTTCTATACATATTTTTATAAAATAGTTCTCTGTAGTTTTTCCCGTTTAAATTAATTGTTGACTCCTGGTTTTCATCTTTAACCTAATTGAATGGAAATAAACAAATAAAAATTAATTGCATTAAATTCATTTTATAAACAAGTGAAGAAATTAAATTTAATTTAAAAAAATAATAACACCCTGAGCGTTACATAATTAGATGACATAAATGTTTTTTTTTCTTTTTTTTTTTTTTTTTCATATATTTTTAATTAATTAAACAGCATTAAAACAGTGAAAAGTAAACAAACAAAGCAAACATCAAGTTAACAATTAATTAAAAATATGAAATAAAAAAATAAAATAAAAGCATAAATTAGTGAAGTCTGTAGATAAATTGTGTCACACATGTCACAAGCAGATTGATTGTGTCAATAAAATGATTGAATAATTTTTAGGTTTGCCCTTATTCCGTATTAAAAAGTATATAAAATAAAGTATATATATATAGATATTTAAGTATATCAATTTTATTTTCGGTTTTTATAATAAAAAGTAGAAAAGTAGCTTTTAATATTAACAACATGACACAGTGTGTGACAATCTGTGATAATGGGAATGGTTTCGTCTGTTATTTTCTGTCTTTAACTTTCTTACTATTGTTTTTTCTTCCTTTTCTACTGCTGCTACTGATCCTGATGTAATATTTGTGCTATGCGGCCGCGTACACATTATATTTGAAATAAATGAAGAGATTATCAAATATCCATATGGTTTATTCGATTTCAATATTTATTGAGGAAATTTATTTATATATTTAAGTATTTTTATTTAGGTTTCTTGTTCACATATGTGGTTTGGTGGGTTATATAGTAGCGATGGCGTCAATTGTCGGTTAAAATAAAAATAAATATAAATTATATATATATATATATATATATATATATATATATATATATATATATAATAGGATGGTAAATCAACGCATACAAACAACCATTTGCTTAATAACAATATTGTTGACTTGTTTTTGGTTGTTCTTCCCTTTACCGACTTTATTAACCGACAAAAAACGTGCGATAATAAATTTAATAGCTGGACCATGTTTTATTGACATGAACAACAAACACAACACACAACGACACTATATATTTATTTATATTTATCATGTAAGGACGCAAAGGAACGAACAAGAATCGGTAAAATGTAATGAATTCTTTACATTTCGTATGTCAACGTTTCGTTAGTTGATTGGTGTAAAAAGTGAATTCTAAGAAAAAAAAGTGAAATCGATGAGATCATAGGGTGATTGACATGATATGTTTCATTGCAACCCCCTAAAATTCATGATTCATTAGCGGTGACAATCCCAATTCATTCACGATTTTCTATTAATTAGACAACAGCTGACGATATATTCAATTAAAATTGACTCTCGCTTTGTCTAACGACAATTTTTATTATTTTGTTTATCAACCAAATGTTATCTTAACTTATCAATTGGATTCAATTTAATTAAATTTAATGTACAAAAGTTGGTTAGGAAACAACAAAGCCACGAACAGCAGTAGCAAAAAATACTCAGAAAACACTAAAAATATTAAAAAGAAAAATTCAAAAAACTAGGAACTAAATTCCAATAAAAATCATCGTGGTGTAAAACTTTTTTCAATATCATTTGCTTCGTTAACAATATATTAACGTATTTTGTGGGTCGTTTAGTTGTTTGTTTGTTCAGTTGCCTGTTTATTTGTTTCATTGTTTGTCTGGCTGCTGTTTTGGAAAATCAAAAAGGAAAAATACTTGCTACTGTATGTCGTTAGTATGTTAGCAATTTTTTCTCATCTTTATCTTCTTTTATTTTTCCCTATTTATTAACGAGTAAAACAATGTAGGACACAAAACATTAAAATTTATTCAACAAAAATCTTTATACGATTACATAAATGAATAAAAAAAAAATTAGAAGCAAAACGAACAATGGAGTAGGAAGTATTAAAATATGAACATTATACGGAATAAAAATGTCGTATGTTGCTGTTTGGTGTTTTTTTTTTTATTTTTTCATTTATTATTTTTGCTTTGTTTATTTCAAATATTTTTCATCTCATTAATTTTCAGTGTTTGTTGTTTTATTTATTTAATTTTAATACATGTATGGGAAATAGTTTTTTCGAAAATCAAAAACAAAATGTGTATAAAGCCAAAAAAAAAGAAAAGAAAAAATATTTTCAATCCTTGTTGAATCCTTCATGATAAAAATAATATTTTTTTTTTTTTTTTTTTTTTTTTTTGTGGTTCCTTATTTGCTGTTTATAGATCAATTTTCGGTATTAATATTCATATAAGTAGAAAAAGAAATTTCTTTGTCTTATATATATATATATATTTTTGTTTTCTCTTGGTTGTGGCGTTATGTTTTCTTTTATTTATATTCTTTTTAAACAATAGACAACAATTGGTGTCATGTGGTGTTAAAGTTAAGCTTTAAAAATAAATATTAATATTAATAAAAAAGAAAAGAAAAGAAAAAAAAGGAAACCAAAGAAAGAAAAGAGGAAAATTGTGGTATAAAAAAACGAGATACGATGTTAATAGAATTTTCTTCAGTGTTTTCTTTTTTTCCGCAACGATTTCGTATACTTTATTTACATCACCATGTTAACGTTCATTTATGTTTTTGTCACTTTTTGTATCCCTCACCAGACTTTACTGTTATTTTGTTTCCTTTCTTGTGTCACTTTTGTGTATTTAATATTCTAACCAAATAACAACAGAAAGAAACTTGAAACGTTAATTAAAAAGCTAAAACCTAAATCCATTAATTTTTTTTTCTTCTTCTTCTTGGTTTCGGTTTTTCTGTATGTTTTTACCTTGTTTGTTGTTATTTAAGCCACTCTTAAGCTTACTTTGTTGGTTTTTTTTATTTTTGTTTTATATGATCAATAAGTAACAAAAAAAAATAGAAGCACATCGAAGCTGATTTTTATCATTTTATTATACCTTATTTACTTTGTAATTTTAGTTTTAAGCAGAATTTAAGGATTAATTATATATATATATATAAAAAAGCAAAAATATTATACGCAAAAATTGTATTTGTTTTATTATATATTTGCGTTGTTAATCTACTTTTAATTATTTACTTAATTAAACAGAAATAATAATTTTAACTTTCATCTACAAATTATGTTATGAAAAAGTTAATGATAAAATAAAATAACCAGAAGCACGTCTCTGTTTATCGTTGGAAATAAAATTAAATTTATGAAATAAATACATTTTAAGTAAGAAAACTGTTAATATGTTGTAATTTATCAATAAAAGTTTATATAACTTATATAACTCAATCGAGATAATTTTTTTGTAATGAAAACAAAAAAATTTTTGGCAAAAACAACGAAGATAAATTACAGTAAAGTCTCAAAGGTTGGCAAACTTAATTAATTGTTATAAAAATAATTGTCGTCAATAAAATAAAACCAACATAAAAATATTAAATAAATTTTCAATATGTAAACGAATCTTAAGGAATACATAGAACGTGCCCTTTTATATATTTCAATGATTTTTGCAAAAGCCTAAACAAAAAGCATGAACAACTTGAAGGTATCACTGTCGTTTCAATAAACGACCCTTAAGTGGTCACTTAACAGAGTTTTGACTGTTTAACTAAAATGATATAAAGTTTTTTTTTTGCTTCCTTTACGATATCACTTAATTGATATCCAGTTTCTTTCCCTTTATTTTTATTATTTGTTTATATGGCAAAAAAAAAATGCCAAACCCTTAAAAGCGTATAAAATCTAACAAGAACACAATAAACACTAAGAATATTTGTCTTCTTTGACGTATTAAAGACGAATTATGTAATTTGTATTTACACGCATTTAAAAAAATAAAGAAATAATAAAAAGCAAATTATGCCAATAAGGAAGGAAATCAACATAAAATGAATTTCAGTGGGTTTGATAGGGTAGCAAAAGGGAAATAGTTCTAAAATAAAAGTAAAAATATAAAAGAAGTCAAGTAACATCAAATAGGGTAAAAAAAAAACTTTGACTAATACTTTATATTTTCTATTTATTTATTTTAACGAACCAGATGGTTAACACAATATTGAACACTTTGTACATTGTTCATCAGCAGTTTTATGATTTTTTTTTGTTTTTTTTTTTTATAACATGTTATATTTATAAGTCCAAGTCCTTTATATTGTTTGTTGCTTAAAATTTCATGAAATCTTAACAACAGTTGCCGTGTTATTTATTAGGGAGCTGTTTTTTGATTTGTGTAAGAAACCTGTGTCATTCTTTTCTTTAGCTAATTTTTATATGTTCATTTCTGTGTTTTTATTGCTACACGTCACAAATGTAAGCAAATGTTTTTTTTTCTTTTATATTGTGTACCTCTTGTGCGAAAGAAGCTGTTTCATCAAATTCATATTAAACGTATCAAAAATTTCATTTTAAATTTAGTTTAATCATTATAATTTAATCAAAAAAAAAAAAAAACGAAAACGAAATGAAATTATTACCTTTAGAAGATGAAAATAGTTTAACAAAACTAATACTATACTCACTTCACTTTTATTAACTTCTTAAATAATTCAACTATGGAGAGAAAAACTATTTTTATTTTTTTATTTTTAGAAAATGTAACGAAATGAAAGCTTTTAAATTGTTTAATAATCTAAAAATAAAAACCAAAAAAAAAAAGAAGAAAATAATAGAAAAAAAAACTGAGAAGCGAATAGAAACTTCTTAAATTTCAAAAACGAGAATAGTAAAGTACATAAAGACGTAATGAAAAAAAAATAATAATAATAAAATAGAATAAAAAAAGCAAGTAGAAAACCATATTGCCGAGGTTGCTATTTAAATAATAAAACAAGAAAAGTGGAGGAATTCTTTTCTTGTTTTTTTTTCTCACTCGTGTTCCATATCCAACAAACCACTTTCGTTAAAATAAAATAAAAAAAAAAAACAAAAAACAAGTAAAACTGAAAGAAAGAAATAAAACGGAGCATAAGAAATGGAACAATGTACAATGTGATGACTGATGTTTTTTGATAATCAGCAAAAATACAATAAAACGAAAATTCCCACTGACGACGATTGTAGCGTCACTTTATTATTTTATTGTTGGAAACCAATTTACATTTTGTTTATTGGAATCAGGTGGTGGATTTTTTCCGTTTTTTTTTTCTTTTTATTTTTCTTTTTCCTTTCCCATAAACGTAACGTAAATTCGTCGGTGTAATTTGAAATAAATTCGAGTTGAATAGATTTACGCATAAATAAAATAAGAGTGTTTAAGTTCTCTCTTTTTTTTCTATTCTTTCCATTCTTATATTTATTCCGTTTGATTTGAACAGCTTTATGTGGGCGAAAGGTGGTAAATGGAATGTAAAAAGTGTTTACCTCAACAGTTTTTCCTTTTCGTCATGATAGTACTACAAGAGTGTGATTTTTTTTTTTTTTTATCAATTTTATTTTCTTGGCTCTTCTTAAACCAAAAAAAAAAAAAATAATAAAAATAATAAAATAAGGGATTTTCAGTAAAAGAAAACGCGTAAATACCCTACACGAAAAAAAAAAACGAAAAATTAGATTGTAAAATAAGATCACTTCTGTTATATGTACAACATTTTTGTATTCATGTACTTCATGTATTTCGATGGTGTTTAAGTAAGAGACAAACACCTTCTATTTATGATTATATTTTTATTTTTACTTCTTTTTTTTTTAACACTTTTTCACCACACATTTTTATGTTATTGGTAACTGTTTTGATGATGGCAAGACTAAAATCTAAAATTTTTATTTCTTATTTTATTGTTTTATTGACAGTTTAATATTGAAGGCGTGCGTTGCAAATAAAATATAAGTAGAGAAACTAGAGATTTAAACGAAAAATAGCCACTAAAGCATCATGTTTTAAAGTGTTTTTCCAACTTTATAACCTTCCATAAATGTTCAACTTTATGTTTCTTCATTTTATAAATTTACGTTAAATAAATGTAATTAGAAACATGATTTGAATTTTGTTTTTATTAAAACGTTTTAATTATAAAGAGTTTCACTGATAAGAAGAGATAAAGTTTCATGATTTTCTTTTTGTTTAATTAACTTGAATGAAATTTTAAACCATTTTGTTTATGCCCAAAAATCCTTTTGTATTTAAATTAAATTTCGAAACAACAAAATAATAATTATAATAACAATACATAAGCAGAAACAAGTATATAAATGTATCGACATAATAATTAATTAATTAATAATCATTTGTTATATTCTGTTAGTTGTTTTAAGCTTTTTTGTTATAGAAATAACAAGACAGTTCAATAACAAGACACAAGTTTGGTGGAAGATGGTCCAAATAACAAGAAACCCAAACAAGATGGGCAACATTGATAAAACAGACGATTGGTGAAACATTTTCTGTTTATTATAAATATTTTCACAGAATAAATAATAAATTTAATACGCAAATTACAAAATGCAAATTCATCAAATTATTTTCTGTCCTGTAGAAACAACTAAAAAACGAAAAAAATAAAGTAACGAAAACGAAAATTATGATAAAAATGTCATCAACACTTATTCTTATGATGAAAAATAAAACAAAATTGATTCATTTTATTTTTATTGATATAAAACATTTTTTATATATATTTATATGGATGTGTGTGACCGACCCACCTCGAGTTTGATCAATTTTTATTGTTCACGTTCAAAATAATTTCTCTTTTATTCTATTTTCTTGAATATTTTATTTATGAAATGAAAAACAAAATTTTCTTTTTATACTGTTGGTGATTTAAAATAATAATTTTCATTTTTATGTTTTTACATTTTTATTCCTTAAGAAAACAATAAAGAACAATTGGTTTTAACTTAAAACGTCTTTGAAAGAGTAGAAAAACAGCATTAAATATTTGGTACACATCTGCTTTTTTTTTGTTTTTTTCTGCTTATTTATATTTTAACCAATTGGCACGTACCACGTACAGGATGTTTCTGTTTACATTCTAAAGTTAGAAAATATTCAGTTAGTTTTGTTTTAGCTGTTTCACTTAAGTATTCAAAATTAAATTAATTTTTCAATCCAGAAGTAATCGAACTCTGATTCACAGTCACTGATTTAATCGTAATTAGTTTAAAAAAAAAACCCGATATAAGCTTGAAAATTTAATCATTAATTCCTTACATCTCGGTATCATATATTAATAATCTTTTTACTTTGAACAAAAAGTAGAAAATCAAAAAGTTCACGATAAAATAAAAAAAAAATTATTTAATCCAAAAAAAAAAAAAAAAAAATTATAAATCTTCTTATCATTTTGTTAAACTTTTTCATTTCTTTTTTAGCTTTTTTTTTGCTACTTTAAATTTCACTCAAACGACAACAATATAAATTTCAATTTTTTTTTTTTTTCACAAATTATCCAATTTAAGGATGTGGATATGGTATGATGTTTCGGAAGATTTTATTTCTCTTTTTTTTTCAACCAAAATTTATAACAAAAAATCCGATATTTGAAAATTATTATCTCTTCGTCTTACGTGATAAGGAGTTTTTATTTTATTTTCATCTTTTTTTTTTCTTCATTTTTTAAGTTCTTATTTTATACTTAAATGAATATAAAAATCAGTTCTCGGTAGCTTGCCTTTTCACTGTATGAACGCATGAATTTTGAGTTAAGTTCATAAAGATGATAATATTCAAATACATAAATGTTCAGCAAGGTAAAGTAAAAATAAAATATACTTTATGTAAGGAATTATGTTAATATTTTTCTGTTTTTATATTGAAAAAAAAAAAAGTAATAACCTTAATTTATTTTTAAATAAGGCTTGGAAAAGCTTTCTACTTGCCAATAATTGCATTAAAATTATTCTTTATTTATTTTTATTGCGGAGTGTCGACTATTTATGGTAATAATAACTTCGTTTTAGTAATTTTATTATTATTATTAACATTTAAATAATTCTTTAATATAAATTATTTATGTACATTATTTGATTTTTATTTTGGCTCTTTTAATTGTGCTAATAGCATTGTTGACTTATAATAATCGTCTTAATAATGAGCTTTATACCATTGTTGCCAAGTAAGAAAGCTTTAATGATTGTTACGATATTTTTTATTTCTTTTATTCATTTAAATATTTTATTTGTTTATTATTATAATTCTAAGAAATGAATAATCTCTTGTGATCGATTCTCTTTATAAATTTATTTTTTTTTTCTTAATTAGTTAATTGTATTTTTAATGAACAATTAACCTTATTCTGGATGTAAACACAATAAAATAAATAGAAAATATGTTAAACACAAAATTAAAATACCGAAATCTTTGCAAATATAAAAGTTTATTTAAAGGATAAACATTAGATAAAAATGCAATTTATATAATTAAAATAAATTTAAGCAATTAAGGATAAAATAATTAAAAGCTTTTATTGTTGAATGTCGCGTTTTGTGTTTATAAAAATTTTTTTTTAAAGCTTTACTATGAGCAATTAACTTTAATATTACATATTTAATTTTATTTTATTAGCAAACATTTTTAAAATGTCTATTTCAATTACAATGCAATTGATGTCGTATCTGCAATGTACTCTAATAAAAAACTAAAAAACTAAAAAAAAAAAAGAAGTAAAATTGCCAAATTTGATTAGTCAAGAAACTAACCATGTGGTGAATTTTCTATTTAATTTGATGGAAAATATGTTTTCGAAGAAAATAAAGCAGACAATGACTAGATAATTTCAAACTTCTTTTTCATCGTTGTTCTTTTGCTACAAATAAACGAACAATATTGTGTTGATGAGATAAAATGTAACTCAATTGTTAACATTAAGATAAAATAGAGAAATAGGGAAGCAAATGAAGACAAAAAAGCATGCGAGAAAAAAAAACGAAAGCTATTGTCATAATTAGGTTATTTAAACCTTTTCCACCATTTATACTTATTTGCTTCTTTTTCAACTTTCTCTACTTATTTTTCCACACCATGAAGACAAACTTAAACATCATTTATCTTTATAATTTTTTTTTTATTTTACTTTTCTTTTATTTTTTGGGCAATTTTTTCTGCCGTCGCTACTTTTTTCCGTCATTTCTTTCTTTCTTTATTTTTTTTTTTTTTTTATTATTTTGTTGAGTTGGCTGGTTCGTTTCCTACAATTCGTGCCCTTAAGCTGCTGCTGTTGTTGCTTCACAACATCGTTTATATTCTTGAAATGGTTTAGTTAAAAAGAAAAATAAATAAATAAAAATAGAATTTTTCTATGCAAATATATATTCGGTTTTATTTTTCTTCTTTTTTTTTTTAAAACTTTTATTCGTTTATTTCTGTTATTTTTATAATATAACTTTTTCTTTTTTTTTTTTTACTTTACTTATTTTTTGTGACACTTTTCTTTTACGCTTTTATTTTCTTCTTTTCTTTTTCATACTACACATAGTATAATTTCTTATTATTATTTTTATTTTCTATTAAAAATGGAAAAAAAAAATAGGAAAAAATAAAAACCTCAAACCAAAGGATTTTTACTGTAAATTGGCAAACCTTTTAATCCGTTTTGTGTTGTTTTATTATATGGGCGCACAAAATAATTCGGCTTGTATAAATGTTGATTGTCCTTAGCACAATAGTAAAGAAAAGTTAAAGTAGGAACAGAAAAACAATGTAATCAAAAACGACAATTCAACAAAATTTGCAATTGTGGTGGTGTTAGCACGTGTCATTGCTACATTTTGGTTAACACTAGAAAAGTTTAAAGCCATTTTTGTATCTTTTGTGGTTTCATTTTTGAGAAAATATAAATACAAATGTATTATTTTCGAAATAAAGGGGGGCACCCTAAATAAGGTAAATTTTAACAAAATATATGATGTATAGATTGTGAATGAAACAGTTCCAATTACAACTTAAATCAGCTACTTCCCATAACTCATGGATTTAAATATTTACTAATTCAACAACTCCGTTATAAAGTGTATCTATAAAAAAAAAATAGATAATTATATAATAAGCTCAATTTAAAGCCCATTTATATAGCCTGAATTCTTAGTCATTCATGTCGCGAATTTGAAAAAAAAATCCCTTTTGCTCAAATTAAAATTTTTTTAATTTGTTTATCAAATGTAATCAATTCAAAATGACGGAGTAATTACTAAGGGTAAAATTTCATACAACAATTAAGAAAAAGCTCATAAAATTTTTACTGCAAACCACTTTTCTACGTGATCTTTTACGCACTTTCTAATTAAAATTAAAAAACAAAAACAAATTTACAAAAAATATCCAACAGCACAAATAAAAAATAAAAAAAAAAAACACCAGCAAAGCTTTAAACCATTTTAAGGCGATAAGAATTGTATTATATTTATTGTTGTAGAGATTTTAATTTATTTTTATCACAAAAATGACAGTTTTAATGTATTTATAAGAAACAACAATAAAAAAAATTGTGAGGAAAATAATTAAAAATTACTCACCCTGTAAAATGTTTTAAATGTTTTTATAGAAGAATTATTTGCCGTTTTCTGTCATCATTTTGATGAGAAAATGCTATAAAAAAAATATATATATCTACGATCCTGTACTTAATTTTTGTCTACCTTAGTTAGCAATGCTTTTGTTGTTTTTACCATTTGTCCATAATAACCAAAAACCAAACCATAACACCACTTAAACTTATCTTGGTTATCATGCTGTTAAATAATGTTATTTCGTTTTAAATATTTTATTATATTTTTTGCGTTTTTATCTTTGCTTTACTTTAATTCCCCATCATAAGCAACCAATTTGAAAACACATTTTTGGTCTAGAAAATATTAAAAAAAAGCAAAATATAAACGATAAAATTAATGTATTTCAGTTTTAAATGATTTATGGCTGTGAATTAAAATTTATAAACAAATTACTTAATTCTAAATTAAGAAAATGTTTTTTTCTTCTTCATTTTTTTTTCTTTTTTTGTTTTTAATTTTACATTCAAAGGTAGGTAACGACATACCGCTAAATAAAACTTTACAAAGTTTTCCAACTTTTACGCTAATTTTTCACTTATTTTTATTTCTATTTGTCAGTCTGTTTGTTTACTAAGAATTCCAAGTCATCAAAGTTAATTTTCGTGTTCATCAAGTTCTTGTCATTTTCAGTTTAAATAATTAAAGAAGTTTTTTTGGTTTTACTTTTATATTTTTCACAATTTCTTTACATAGACTTAAAAGTTGATATACAATTGATTTTTATTTTTAATTAAAATTTCCTATCTTGTTTTTACTTTTTGCGTTTTTTTTTTTTTTTTAGTTTTCGTTAACATTTCGAGATATCGCAAAATATGCGCTTCGTCTATGATAATTAGAAAAAGTGAAAATATTTAAATAATTTTCAACGAATTAATTAAAATGGAATTATAAATTTTGTAAAAAAAAGGAAAAAAAAAAGCATTTGATAATTAAATAGAAATTATTGAACTAGGTATTTTTATTATTCATTACAGAGTTTTGATATTTCTACATTTAACTGTGAACATTTTAATTCTATTATTTTTTTTTTATTATTCTTTAATAATTAATTCATATCTAAAGACTTTTCTGATTAAAAATAAAGGTAATGATAAAGAAAAATTGATTTTCTATTATATATAATATAATATTAATTAATAGATTTCCTCCGTTTAATCGAACACTTTTCATGCTGTTAACTGTCATCACTTCATTGCACATCCGTTCGAAAATTTATTGTTTTAAAGTTATTAGCTGTTTTTAATAATTTCACATTTTATATTTTTTAATAATTTCCGTAATATATTTTGTAAAACCAGAATTAATGTTATCGTATTTATCTATAGTTGAAATATGTATGCCTGTTGGTGGTTATATTTTCTACTAAAACTTTGTGCTAGTTTCTTCTTCTGATAATTGAAAATATTGTTTACTTATTTTTTTATCTATATCTACACTAAATTCTAAAGAATTTTTCTATAATTAATTGCTTTAACCTAAAATATGTAACCTTAGTTAGTTGAATCTCATTAATTGAGCTTGGTTTTCATATTTACATAGTTTATATTTGTTTACAACAACCGTATATGCCGTACAGCCTTTATGCACTTGACGTGCTGTTTAGAAATATTTAAATTGTAAAATACATATTTTTCAACACCCATCTAAAAATTCTCATTATTATTAAATCGGCCATAAGAAAATAAAACGAGGCACTGCTAATTTAACCAAAACAACACGATAATTACAAATATTATGAAACCACATTCCTCAACCATGGGCTGGCAGTTGTGTCAACTAGTGCTACGGTCTTTATTATTATTAAAGAAATAATTCATTACGCAACCAATGTAAGCGATAAACGATAGATGTTTGATAAAAATCTTTGTGGTTTGTTGTGTACAAAACCGCACAATAATTATCCAATGACAGATTTGCTGACTTTTTATTATCACATTTGACCACAACGACCTTAAGTAGTTTATAACAGATTTCAAAAATTCAATTTCTAATTTAATCAAAGCTAATTAGTTCATCGCAAATATATTTTAATTTAATTTTCTTTGTAAATTTGTTATCAACTTTAACTTCTGTTATCCATCTTATATAATTATCATATTTTATTATGGTAGAAAAATATTGAATAATAAAATTTGTTTCTCTTTAGAAATCAGATGAAGAAAATTAGAGTCATAGATAAAACTTGATAAAAATAAAATCATATAATAATAAGGAACAAAGGGAAGGAGTTTTTCCGACAAAAAAAAAGCACAGGAAAAACAATTTTTTTTATTTTAATTAAATGAAAAACAAATAACATCATGAATATTAATATAAATTTATAACAAGAACAAGATATAATAATAAAATGTTTACATTAATGTTCGGAGACAGATAGAAAAGTGAAATTATTCAATACTGTTAATATGCTAGCTTGTTTATTTGGTTTCTTTGTAACTTCTTTTTTGGTTATCATTTCTTTTGGTTGATGCTACTGCTAATAATGATGATAATTATGATGACAAAACCATAACCGTCTGTTGTTTTGTGACAATCTAGATATAATTTCATTGCTTCACGAGTCTTCAACAATGTTCACTTGCTTTTTACATGTAACAACTGATGTCTCACTACCCCTAAAATGCGTTACCCAGCCCAAGCCAATTTAAATATTATATTTTTTCATATATATTTTTATTTTTTTTGTTATTAAAATCCAAAGAGACTTCTAACCATATTATTTATACTGGGGTAGTTTTTGTGGTGTGGCTGATGTGTTTCTTTTGAATATTAAAAGGCGACATCAACCACAACCCTTTAGGGAATTAAAGAAAAAAAATTTGTTAAATCTGGTTAAAAAATTATTTTATTAAAAAAGAAATACACAGCGGCGAACAAAAGGTGTCAAGTGGCAACTAATCAAATTCCTTCACCCCTTTTTCTAACCAATTTAATTTTTACTTTCGTTTTTAAACAAAATTTAAGCAATTTAGGATTATCGCCGTATTTTTTTTTTCATTCTTAAGCTTCCCTGTAAAACCATCCATTCTTTACAATAAACATCACTAAATTTTAGGTTACCCTTCGGTTATTTTGTTTCCTTTAGCGACAACAACAACAAAATTTTATTTTTCTTATAAAATGCTAAAGCATAATTAAAACATTCATTTTCATTTTAATATATAAAAGAAACCACGACGTACACAAACCAATTAAAATAAAAATAAGCACCTCCACCTGTTTTCTAGTAAATTGCACATTGCTACATCATTTAATATTCTTTTCGTGATTTATTTTTTATTTTGTTCTCTTTTTTCGCGGATTCGCTTTTCTCGCTCTTGTTTCTTGCGGTTTAATTTCCAAAAATAAAAATTCTTGAACATCTGTATTTTAAAAATAAAAAATAAATAAAAAGAGGAGAATAAATGGTGAAGGATTTAATTTTATCGACCTGTTAAAGATATCCTAATAAAAAAAACAAAAAGAAGCATCAACAACAATATTAGTAGCATCAGCTTCTTTTCACTTGCCGGTGTTAACTTTAATGTCTATTCATAAATTAATTACATATATACACACACACACACACACAAACAGTGGAAATAAAAATGAAAGAATGAAAATTTAGCACTGGCTAAGGATAAAAATTTAGATTTAAATTTGGAAGAGAGAAAAAAAAAACATAGCTAGGAACAGGCTATAAAGCAAATATTAAAATGAAAAGAAGGAATCTTTAAATGAGATTTTTTTTCATATTTCCTTCATTTTTTTTTTTATTTATTTAATTTCGTTTGTTTATTTTTTAATTCAAATTTATGTTTATAATTTTAATAAAAAGCCTACAATATTATTTTCTAAAGCTTTATCACAGTTAAACTGAAGAAATAGTAGTAAAAAAAAAAAAACGAAAGCAAGAAATATTTAAAAGGAAAAACCACAACCCGGTCAAGTTATAAACAAACATACACATTGCATAACACGACACACACCAAATAATAAAAATAATATGGTTTTGTTACTTAAGCTTTATTTTTTTTTTTTTATCATCTTCTGTTCGCTGGTGTTGCCTCGAGCAATAACATTGATGGTGAAATGTGAGCTTAAGTTGTATACATTTTTACTTCTTTTTTTTTCGTATTTTTTAGTGAAAGGTTAAGTTTTATAAGCGGTAAGTTATTCTATTTATTTCATTTTTTTTTTTTTTTTGGTGGGTAACCTAAGGCAATGAAAATATATTTAAAAAGGAAAGCAAAAAAAAAAAAAGAATAAATAAAAATTGTTGTGTGTTTGGTTGTAGCAAAGCTTTTTCGCTACTTTTTTTTTATATTCGCCCATAGAAGAATAAAAAAAAAGGTATGCTGCTAACTAACTAACACGGCGTCAGGGTTAAAGTGACGACAGTTATAGGCTAAAATGTTTCGTTTATTTTTTTTTTATTTATTTATTTTACTTCGTTTTTCTTGTTTTTTTTTTTTTTGCAACTTTATAAGGTGAAATTGACGTTAAAGAGATGTTAAAAGGTTAAAAAAAAAAAAAAAATTCTGTTTAAATTATATTTTCTTGTTATGAATTTGATTAAAGTTTTAATTTTATATTTTTTATCATCTCGTTTATTCATTTATTTTTATTGTCGGCTTATTTAGATAAATAAAGTTTAAACGATTTGAAAGTTAAGCGATTTTCCGTATCTAAAATTTATTTAAATTTTTTTTTTAACGGGGTCATTAGTGATTTAAAGAATTTTCATACTAATAGTAAAAAAATATAACGTAAATTACTAGGATGCGTTTCAGTAAAAAAGGGCTTTTTTTACTGAGAGCATACTGATTTTATCATTAATAAATAATTGTTTAAGGTAGCAAAGAATAAGCATTATCTTAATTTTAATAAAGTATTGATTTTATAAAATCTTAATTATACTCCCGTAACAAAATAAATTAAATTATTAAAGTATATGTAAAATAAATAAATTTATATAAAATAAAATCTTTTGTTACAAAAAAAATAGCGCCCACATAATAATATCTCATATTTCAATAAACACAGACTAAAGTAAAGACAATAACAACATATTAAAGGTAAAAACTTTTTAAAACAACGCTTCGAGTACGTTTAATATGTATAAATATAATGTAGCATATGCTGTTTTGTTGTTTAAAACCATCTAAACAAGTTGTAAAGATCTTGTTATAGCAAACATGTTATCTTACTTTACTTTTTCTTCTTCTTCTTCTTTTTTCTTTGTTAAATTATTATTATCAATATTTATTTTAGTATAAAAAAAATATTATGTTTACTCCTTTTACTAAATGTTATTTTATTAATTTTTATGATATATCCTTAATAGTTGTTCAAAGAAAAGCGTCTTGTTTTTGTGTTATGTTTTCAACCACAGTTACCTACAGTAAAAAAAAAAACTTTTTAACACAGTTACAAACGTAAAACAAAAAGAAAAGACACGCATTTGAATATACCATTGGGAAAAATTTGATTTTGTAATTGTTATGCAAATTTTTGTTTTGTCACCAATCTGACAATCCTATTGTATTATCAAAATGAATTTAAATCAAGATAAGAAAAGATAGAATATACAAAAATTAGAAAACTTTAAGAAAAAAAAATTCCAATTAGCTTTTTTTCTCCTTTTTATTACTTTTTATTTTTATAATTCAATTTTGTGATTTTTTTTTTCATTTTTTCTACCTTTTACTATTTGATTTTCTGTTTTTTTTTATTATTATAGCTGCTAGTATTGTTTTATTTCGTTAAAGATAAAATCAAAACATGTATTTGCTTCATACAAATATTAGAGTATTTGCACAATCTGCTGCCCACAATCAATAGAAGTTTTTTTTTTTTTATTTTCAGACCGCAGGACGATCAAGAGCAGTAACAAAAAAAAAACGTACAAACACATATTGTTTGTTATCTAAATAAAACTAAATTAATTTAAATTAATTAAATAAATAATAGAAAAATCCATGTTGATTTTTATCACATGAGAAAAAGATTTTTTTTCTTTTAAAATCCTCAGTTGTTTGCCACTTCAATTCTACTTAGAAAATAATCATTTTTTATAAGAAATTAATTAATTATATTTATTGTATTGTATTCTTCTTCCGTTTCTTTTTAGTGATTGTGATTATTTATATATTTTTAAAATATCATTAGTGCTTTAATAATAATAATTATTATTATTATTAATAATATAATTCTATGAAATGAATCATATAAAGGTATTAATTTTTGTCTTTGTTAATTAATATATTTATATATATGATTAATTGTATTATAATTAAAGAGATAAATGGTTTAAGTTTACATCCAATGCTTGTTTAAAAGCCAACATTCCGTGTTATAATTAATTTTTACAAAATTCCATGCAACCTACATAATATTTTTGTTTTTATGAAAATGATTAATTATATAGATGCTCTAGTTAGTATTTGTTAACTTATTGAAAACAATAATATATAGTTATCACAAAGAATGTAAGGTTGTTTTATCATTTGAAACACGTAATTGTCTATTTTGTTGAGCAATCAAATGCAAATGGACTAGCAAAAAAAAAAAAAAACAAAAAATGATATCGTCAACATTAGATAAAAGAATTCCGGTGTCAAGTAAGCTTCACCGTACCAGCATAAAGCAAAAAAACATCAAAAATAAATTTAGAAATACCATTAAAAACTTTTGGCATTATTAAAATATGTAAAAAGCATAAAAAATAAAAAAGGAAAAAGAGATTTTTTGTTAAACTTTTAATTTCATCAAATAAGACATTATAACACAGAAATTTCTCGTAAATATGTTTGCATTTAAATATTGTATTACAAAATAAAATAAAAAAAAAAACACAAAAAAGCACAAATAATTTAAAAGCAGCATATAGCCAGTGATTCATTTCTGTCATTAAAATTAACATGTTTGCTCCACGAAAAACGTGCAACAAAAACCAAAAAAAAAAGAAAAAGGAAAAAATAACACAAAAATCATTGTTTTTGACATATATACATAGGTGGGTAATAAAATAATGAATTTATGTAGAAATATAAAATTTACATTTATTTGTAATTATATGATGTTGCTTAATATGTTTTTTAATTATTCGTATAAAAAAATTCGACATATGCATAATATATGCATAGGTATACTCGAAATGTGGTGTCAAGATCAATGAACACATTAATTCATGCATTGTTTTGTTTACGTTCATACTTGGAAATATTCCTTCTTTTAGATTGACAATAAAATAAATTTCTTATCTCTTAATTAATAAATATTCAACAAAATACTCCTTATTTTTACTATATATTACTCACAAGCTATTAAAGGCGGTATGGATAGAGAACTGCAAATTTTTATATCTTTAAAATTCAAAATCCTGTTTCGTATATTTTTTAAATAAAACAAAACCAACAAAAAAAAACTTAATCGCAACATATTTTTACCTATTTTACCACATTTACCAAGAATATATAAGACAATCTAACCGCAAATAGAAATATCAGGATAAATATTGTTTTGCATAAATACAGCACCGAAATTAAATAAAAAACTGAAAATAATATATAATGAAAAGTAAAGAAAAGCTAAAAACAAATTAAGTTAAATAACACAAGAGATAACTTTATAACAACTAACGTCGGTAAGTGAATAAAATAAATTAAATATAAAGCACATACATGCATATATTTTATTTGGTTTTAGTTTTAGTTTTATATTTTCTACATGAATTTATTTTCGTGTCTTCGTGTAAAGTTTTAACAACATTCAGCTACAGGTAGCTCAGTGCAGAAGTAGATACATTTAAATAAATAAATAAATTCTTAAGCAAATAAAATTTAATTTTCTTTATAATTGGTATACTACTGCACATGTGCATAAAACTATTTTTTTTTTGTTTTTTATTTTTCATTTAATTTGATATTTATCTTAAAATATTTACTTTTATTTAATCTTTATTATCCATTAACCATTGATTGACTTTAGGACTATTTCATAATGGATTATTAAAAATAAAATAAATTGATTAGAACTTTAATAATAATCATCACTAATAACACATGATTGAGTAAAATTAATTAACTGATTAATTAATTAGAGTTAGTCACTTTAATCCACATTACAATAAAAAAAATCAATATTAACGATCAACTAGATATGAAACAACACGATTCGCTGAACAAACAAATTGCTTTTTTCCAATTAAATTAGAATTTGAAATTTTTATTAATTTTGTTTTTTTTAAGCTGCAAATACTAAGAAATGAAAAACAAAATTAGACCTGGTTATTTTATAGCAACGTAGGAACAAAAGATCCGCAGCTTACATTTCTTGTATCAAGCTTTCCATAAATTTTAATTAAATGTTAAAACAATAATAGGGTAATTTAATAATACAAAATTATATGTACATTAGCATTACTGATACGTAAATATAAACCTTCATTGATTCAATATTCCTATATTTCATATATAATTTAAATGAATTATTTATGGAAAACATATTTCAATTATTTATCAATAAAAAAAAATAAAAATAAATTATATGTAACATATCGAAAACTATTTTAATCCCTTTCTTTTAAATTTTAATTTAATTTATGACGTAAATATATATTAAACTCCCACGGTTACATTACATGCAACGAATGAAAATATTAATTATATTAATAAAATAAACAACAGCAACAGTAACAGCAACCTATTGATTATATTAAATATTCATATGATTACATAGAAAATCAGCAATTAATAATTTAAAGTAATAGCATTCATAAAGCTTTAGTTTAATTTAACCAACAAGCAGGCACATGCAAACATTTCTTTTAAACTTATTATGTAATAATAGTTAAGATTTTGTGTTTAAAAATGTAAATAATAATAAAAATAGGAAAAAATCATTTTTATTGCAATAATGAACTATAAAACACTTTGTTTCCTTTTTTATGATAGAAATAATAACATGACATTGATCATAATACAAGTAGTAAATGTGCTGACATAGAAATGATATGTTGACACTAGACTTATATTTATACCGTACTATATGTTAAGGTTTTACGTTTTTTTATTATTATTTCATTTATAGTTTGATCCTTGTACATATTTCAAGTAGACAGGCAATTTTTCAGGGATGCAAACACTTGTTACATAATGAATTATAAAATTCTATAAACATCATAATTGGTTGATTATATAAATTAATAATGTAATTAAAATTACTTAAACATATCGGCAGAGTTATAAAGAAACATAAACATATGTTTATCACGAAAATAAAATATAAAAAAAAGGTTCAGATCTACTGTGCCTACATAAATGCTAAGACGAACATTTATTATCATCTATCATAAACAACAAGTAACCAGCCAGAAGACGAGTAAAATTTTTCTATAAAATAAGATTTACTTTTAGTTACCAAAACCAAAAACGTGCGGTTGACTGAATGCCTGCCGGGTAAAAGTTAAGGCTATAGGCTAACAATAATCAAATAAACGAAAAAGAACCAACGAACAATATCATGAGATAAAAAATAATAAATAAAGGAGTGTAATGGTGAGAAATCTTGAAAATTATGATCTGATGAGGACAATGTTCAAATCAAAATTTATATATATATATATATACGAGATTTTATTTTGATGTTATAAAAATGACTTGTTAAGGTTACAGTGATTCTTCTTCTCTTTTTATTATTTATTATTTATATATTTGTGCTGAACAATATAAATAGAAACAGTTGTATCCCGTCAACAAAATTGTATCACACTAACAGTAAAATAAGTAAAAGTAATATGAAAGCAGTCGTGAAATAAAAAAAAAAAATATATATATATATAAGTATATAACAAAGAAAAAAGTGTAAAAGAAAAGTTTAACTTAACCCACGCAGCCTCTGTATTACACTAGTTTTGTTTTGGTTTTTCATCTTTTTATTTTTGATCTGATTTAACCATAATAAAATCGCCTTTTCCATGACTTTTACTGTTCACCGGCTAATTCATTTCACCCATGGGACCCGTTCATTATTTTTACTTAGATTCTCTTCTTTTACTTCACTTCATACCATCTCGGTTTTGACTTACTTTACTCTGCAGAGCGTGCTTTTATTTGGTTTTATTATTTTTTTTTTTATTTACGTATCGTTCACTCACGTACATCCGGTTTTTCGCCTTTTTTGCCATATTTACCAGGTTTTTTTTTATGTATTTTTCTTCAAACTTTCTATTTTATTTTATTTAATACAAAATGTTTGTCATATCTTCAAATTTATGCCTTTGAATAATATTTTCATCTTTATAACCATAAAGAAGACAAACGTTGGTATTTTTTTTTTTATTATTCTGTTTTAAGGCAGAGAAGATGTAAGATTTGTAGTTGGTGTTGTTGTTGTTGTTATTATTGTGTTATTTAGTTGATTCTCCTTAAATCTTATTTTTTTTATTATTCACTTTCTTTATATATTTTTATTTATTTATGAATAAAAAGTAAAATCGGATATGTTAGAGAATAAACTATAGCGAGTTAAAGGATATTGGGTGGGTTTATATAGAGTGAATGAATAACGGGATAAGCAACCCTAACTTAAATGAATAAACATCATTGAACCCCGTCGCAACCATCATAATAATAATAATAATAATCATCATCATCATCATCATTGTCGTCTATTCTATATAATCAATACACCATATATTTCTGTTTTTATGTTACCAACCATCGTCACTTTTGTCATTGTCGTTATTTTCGCATTTTTTTCTTTTCTATATCAAAAAAATAAAAAAGAAGTTTTCCTTTTTTATTTTTACTTTTCTTATTTTTTTTTTCGCCTTTTAGTATTTTCATTTCTTGTTCTAAAGTACACAAAACTTGCCACACCCTATACATATAATTTCCTACAAAAAAAAAAAAAAAAAAAAAAGAAAAACAATTTTTATTTTTCCTTACGTCTCATCGGTTTTCTATATTCTTATCAACAAATAACCGACCGTACTGTCACCTCACAATAAACGCATTCAACTATATACTGGCACTGGGTATCGATAAAAACATATATAAATGTAGTTTTAAACGAAGTAAAAAAAAAATAGAAAAAGAAAAGAAAAATGCTATGGTAAAACAACACAATACAACATATTGATATCATCAACTGTAATAAAGTAAAGAGAGTTAAGAAGAAGAAGAAGAAGAAGAAGCATATGCAATCGAATCTATATATGATATAAGAAAAAGAAAATAATAGTAATGATAATAATGATAATAATAATAATAATAATAATAATAATAATAATAATAACAAAATCTATACAACACTGACTTGACTTGACTTTTTATTCTATTTTATTTTATCTAGTTTATAGTTACTTATTGGTTGTAAACATAAACATACTTTCGACATCAACAAATTATTATCACTACAAAACACTATTATCGCCATCATGATCGTCATCAACATAAACAACCAGAACGCCACCATCAAAACTATTTTTTACGCTCCAGCTCCAAAAAAAAACTTAAGAACTGATAACATGAATAATGGAAAGTTTAGTAAAGTAAAATATATAAATTATTGATAAATCAAAAAGACATGACACAACCATACATTTGCTGCAAATGTAATGTAATATAATTTCATTTCTAAGTCACTGTTTGATTAAAAAAAAAACAAAAATGTTATTAAACCGTGTGAAACAATGATAATGTATCATAACCTAACGTAATACCGATGATTATGATTCAGTGAATGGTCACATACAGAAGACAACAAAAAAAAAAAAATAACAACAAAGAAACTAATAAACTTAATGGATTCAACTCATCTTATGTACTCTTGTAAAATGTTTGTCCTTTAAAAGAAACTTAAGTAAACTTTTTACTTTTTAGTACAAAAAAAAAATGAAGAATAAAAATTATTATAACGAACTTTGATCTTTAATAACAAGCAGAAGAAGAAACTGTAAATAAATAAAATAAAATAAAAGTTAAGAAAAATGAAAAGAAAATGAACTAAACTTGAAAATTTTAAGTTTTAATAGAATTCTTTTTTGCTTTTTCTATTGTTTTTATATAATTTTATTTTATTTTTTATTTTTTTTTGTTTTTCTATTTAAAAAAAAAAAAAAAAAAACATAAATAATTTAAGCATAGGAATTAAGTGTAAAACATATTTTAACTAAATTTAACATGATTAAAATTTTGTTAAATTTTCATGTTATAAAATAACCACAATTTATGTTTATGTTAATTTTTTTTTTTAATAAATCTCTAAATAACACAAAATCTACTTATGAAATTTTTTTTAATAATACTTTTTTTTATTGAATAATATATTACTATCGATATGTGGATCTAGTTAAATTGAAAACATTAATTTTTCTATTTTATTAATTAATTATATTAGAAAAAGGAATAAGATTAGAAAATAAAAAAAATAAATAAAAATTTAATTAATTTTAGGTTTTATATTAAATATAACCGGATACAAAATTAGAAATTAGAAATTATTGAGAGAATAGAGCGTACGCGATAAGTAGCTAAATGTACATAAATCTTCATTTTAATTATATTTATAGAAAAAACTTTCAGTTTATTTAATGAAAAAAAAATTTTTTTCTTTTCTTTTCTTTTCTTTGTAATTTTATTTCCATTAATAAATATAATTAATTATTTAATTTACCTTGTATAAGAGTTAAAAAGCATTTAATAATCATGTAATAATAATAATAAAAATAATAAAACCAAACGCACTATTAATTTACTTATTAATATAAATTTTGATATAGAGTTAATTTTTACATGTAAATATACGTTAATGCCAACGAAAATATTTTGTAATCTTATGTTAATTTTAAACACATACACATTTTAGTGGTTAAAGGTATATAAATGATATATACATTGGAAATCCTATTTAAAACTAGTTAAATTTATTAACAATATTATTATTATTATTATTGTAAATATTATAAATATTATACAATATAGAAAATTTAAAAGTTTTATGTTATAAATTTTAATTATTTTTTAAACTCCCTATTTTGTTTTAACTTATTAAATAGTATTAAATTTATATTGAGGGTGTAAAATAATACTGTAACCAAAATACAAACAATAATCGTATACAGTGTTTTCAAACTTTTTATTTATAAAATAAATAAATAATAATTCAACTAGATTAGTTAATTATAGAAATAACTAGAAACCAGATGTCTAATCAATTAAATTAAATTGAAATAAATTGTTAAAAGTTGTTGACTGCGTTGAAAATTTAAGTTTTATAAATCAAATAAGATTAATTGTTTTAGTTTTTTTTTTTTTTTTTTAATTGGAGTCTTATTCTCTGGAAATAAAATTTAATTGTCTTGTGAATTAATGTGCCAAAAATTAAACTCATTTTTTATATTTATGTTTTTTAGCATTCATGATCAGATTAGTATTTTCTTTATTGATTCTGATTCATTTAAAGTAAAATAACAGAACACACCACCTTTATTTACGATTAGTTGTAAAATCATATTTACAAATCACATATAGACGTTTTTATAATGAAATATTGAAAAGAAATTTTACGTAAATACCGCAATTGAAAAGCATATTAATTAATAAATAAATGTCTAGTCGATCATTTTACTGTAATGTCTTTATGAAATTTACCAAATCAAATAAACAAGAAGGAAAATATTCTATAAGAAAATAAAAATTTTGCTTCTATATTTACTTTAGCTTTATTTACAGAAAATTCTTGTTAAAAAAAATTATCTTCTTATAAATTTTTTTTTATTTTTTATATACCAAAAATAAATATATACATATATATACACAAAAATAAACTCAAACATAAAAATATTGAGTAAATATGTTATTATAATAATAAAAATGCTTTCGATTTGAAATTCAAATATTACCTTATTTATTCTAGAAAAGTGTTGTTAAATATAAATTCAATTTAGAGTAAAGAAAAGCAGCTGAATAAAAAATTTAAGGATTTCTATTTAAAAAAAGAAATATAAAACTAAAATACACTAAATCTAAATGTTAATTAAAATAAATTATCAAAATTACATATTGTGCAAAATTGTATTTTCATTTTAAAAAGCAAACAAACGATTTGTCGAATAACACAAGTTAATTAAGAAAAATAATTAACTTTATGACAACTAAGTTTTGTGATACTTATCCCTAACAAAAGTAATTTTGAAAATGTCAAAATGTTTGGTCACACGGTACAATAACAGTAAATAACTGATATATAAATTGTTATTAAGTACCCACAGTTACCTATTAATTGCCATCACCAGACAAAAAAACAGCTTAAAATGCTAAAATGTTTTAAACACGAAAAATCGACCCCCACCATTCAAGCGAATTTTATTCAAATATTTATTTTACAGTAAAACTTAAACAATAATATTTTATTTAAGAAAATTACATAACATTACATACCAAGAATAAGGAGAATAAAATATATTTAAACAAGAAAAAAATAATCGAGAATAACCCTATTCTAATTTTATAAAATATATAAATTTAAATGTAAAAGTAATTAACAAAAAAAAAAACTTGATAAACATAACAAAAATATGTAAAACAAGAACAAAAGTAAATTAAATAATAAGGAAAACACAGTATTTAAACAATGATAATGTCATATTTCTAAATGTTTTAATGATAATTAAGGTAAAACAAAATAAATTTCATTAAAAAAAAGATCAAAAATACATATTACGTAAAACGTTGTTTAATAAAACACCTTATTAAACATTATTATAATTGTTAATAAAGAAGCTCTCTATACATAAATACCCAAGAAGTATATAGCTGATTATAAAAGATGGATCAGGTCACGTAAAAATTATTAAAATTTAAATAAAAAAAAAAAATTATTATTCTATAAAAGCAACCTTATGTGATTAATGTGCGATGTAGAAATATTAACCACTTTCTTCCAATAAAATTAAAAAAAAAAAAATGATAAAAAATTAATAATTTAGAGGTAAAAGAAAAATAAATATACATAAATTTCCACCTACTTTACATTATTGTTGAATTTTTTTCTCTGTTTTATTGTAGTCTTAATGAACTTGGTTACTTTTCCTGCTCTTAGATCAAAGTAACATAACTTCATGCAATTTTTCCGTTTATTTAACTATCATAACATCATCTTCTACTTCTTCTCCTTTTGTGTCTAATGATTTTCCTTTCTAGATAATATTTAATTTATTTTAATGTTTAATGTTGATTATGATGATGATTCCCTTTTAACATTGTATTTACTCACTACATTTCCTTCTTTTTTTTTTTCTCTCTTTTTATTTAGAAAATATAAAAACGAATAATAAAAACCAGAAATAAGTACAGTAAAAAAAAAAGAAAAAGAAAAAACAAACTAAAGTACACTAAAGAAACACTCTTTTTAATAATAATTTTAATAATAAGGGTGTTAAAGGTATAATAACACCTTGTTAGCGCTTTGTTGCTATTATACACCCAAATACACTAACCAATTATTCGTTTTCTGTCTTTATTTTTCTTTGCGTTAGTTAACTTCGGTTACACTGCGTTCGTTTTTATTTTATATTAATATTTTAATCACGTTACATTTCTTATTTTACATTTTCCTACTTTTATATGTCATTTTATAAGAAATGTAAAAATAAACTTAACACACTTATGCATTAATATTAGCTTTTGTACACTTGAATTAAGATAAATAAATAAAATCAAGCTAACAACACTCAATGGATATATCACATCACTTATAAAAATTTTAATGAATTTATAATTAACATGACATGATTTTAAGTAATTTGTAATCCAATCATTATTATAATTATTAATCACTATGTGATTGTATTTGATTAAATTACCAGAGAGATACCAAATGCAAAATCATACATATAAAAAATTTTAATTTAAACGCCTGTTAACGCCCTTTTAACCCTTTAACAGAGTATTTTAACATTTTTTTTAACTTAAATTCACTTTAACAATAAATTCAAGTTTTAATATTGAAGCAAAGAAAAATTTCCTTAATCATAAATTACAAAAGAACCAACAACAACAAAAAAAAAAATAATAACAAAAATAAAAAGGACGAGCCAAACAAAAAATTTCCTATAATAAATTCCAAAAAAGAAAAATAAAAAAATTTCTTGTAGAACCGAAATCGGTGGATTCCAAAAATAATAATCTTATGTTTCTGCGCTTATTTGATAAAACTTAGCTGTGTTTTTAACAACTCAACGTTCAGGGATCAACTGGCTGGGCCAGTGGGTTGGTTATCATACGGGTATTCTCTACAATCAACATTTGTTACAAGCATTATATTAACATTTAGGATATTTTCTCCTTTATATTTCCCCTAATTGTTATGCTATTTTACCGAGTGTGCCACTGAGGAAATTTACGAATAAAAACAATGAGAGGATTTTTGTATGTATTTTTTTTTTTTTTTACAGTTTGATATGGTTTGTAGCCGTACTAGAGAGATTTTATTTTTTATTTTTTATTTTAAATCGACATAAACCAATATGTGTTGTAATATTACTGTGGCATAAAATTCTGGGGAAATTTCCGTCTATTTTAGTTTGTATTATTAAAGCTTTAAAAGACTTAAAATTAATTTTTTTTTTTAAATAATCCTACTTTCTCGTTTCTTATGCAAAGTATCTTCTTTTCTAAACATCCAATATATATTTAATTTCCAAATTACTTAAAAATTATTTTTGAAAAAATGATAAAAAATTTAATTTTTCCTAAATAAATGATTGTTTAAAAAATTTGTATCTGTTTACATTTGAACTTTATCTGCTTTTTATTTAGTAATCTACTATAACTTTTGACGGTATGTTCAACGGAAAAGAGTTTTGTTTGTACTCCCGTAGGATTGAATGCAGTAACTTGTAATTTTATATCGATAAAATGTTTATGTACATATATGCATTCTAAAATAAAAATAAAAGATTTTCTTTGCAAAAGCCATTCGAGAATTAATATTTTGAATTTTTTTTTGGTATTACTTTTCTATTAGCGTACTTAACCCATCCCATTTAAGAATGAAAAATTTTATGACAAGAAAATGTATCTCCTTTGCCGCTCTTTTTCCTTAAATAAAACGAAGCCATAAATATTATAAATGTTTTGTTAATGTTGTAAATGATGTAACTTTCCTAGGAGTAATTAAATGTTATATGCCTTAGCTTTATATTTAATTATGTTGAAAATAATATTTATTAGCTTTTATTTGTTTTTTGTTTTTTTTTTTTTAATTTATATTTAATTTCCTAATAAGGAAAACCCTTTATATAAATAATAAAAAGTGTTGCTTTCGTTGTTTTTTAATAAATAAATAAATTAACAAAAAAAAAAAAATTAAATTGTAAAGCAGGTCCACCGAGTGGTGAACATTTATGAATACAAATTAATTTTTATCAGATAGAGAAAGAGTGTTTTGTTAGAATAAATTAAATTAAATAAAATAATGATGTTGCTTCCGTTTAAAATATAATTTTTTCAATTTTATTTTTCATTAAAACAATTAATTTTTAATTAATAAAAATTTTAAATTAAAGTTTTAAATTACTATATCGAGTATGATGAAAAAATGATCCTATAAATAATTTTTTTTTTTTATTCTTACCAGGAATTATATAAAACTTAATTTAAAAATGTAGAAAGGAACACTCATAATCTGATATAAAAAACGAGAAAAAAAAAAGAAAATTTAAAAAACCTTGGCGCAATGTATATGAAGCATAAGAAGTAACCTACATACCTGTGTAAGCTTAATTCGTGTATAATTTTTAAATAATTTTTCTAATTCACCTTAGTACCTTTTAGTTTGGTTGGTGTTTTATTACAGATAGCTAAAGCAAAAACAAAAATAAAAAAATCTTTCTATGAATTTTCTTTTATTTTCTTACTATAAAAGAAAAATTATGATTATAGCGAAAAGTATAAATAAAAAAAAAAATATATTATTTTTAACACCATTTTAAATCATTTTTATTATATGAACATTAAATTCATGATGCGAACAACAACAATAATTTTTTACTTTTTTATTATTTTTCTTTACCCTAATCACTTGTATTTTCTTCTTTTCTTTACATTTATTTGCTTTTTTTTAAGTAATTCTTCTTGTTTTTTTTTTTTTTTGTTTTTATTCGCTTTTATATCTGTATAGTTCTTTCATTTCTATTTTTTTTTTATATTGTTCCGTTTTATAACGATTTCTGTTACAGCTTTTTGGTATTTTATAATTTTAAATCAGTGAGTGTGAACAATACACCGGATAAAATAAAAAAAATATGTGAAAAATCAAATAAATAAAACAGTAGTCAGATTGGTTTATAGCTTTTTGCTCATAATAAATTTCTTCTTCTTCTTCGTTTTTTTTTTTGGTTTTCATTTACTTTACAAATCGATCATTAAGCTCAGCAAAAAAAAAAAATTTTTTTGGTTTAAAATCATTTCTTAAATGTTTTATTCGATATTAAAAAAAAAGTAATTTTTTGTTACTTTTTTGTTGGAAATGTTTTGTGTACTGTTTCCGATGTCAGCTGTTCTTCCACGTTGAATTTGTTTAGTCTTTACATGTTTATTATTATGCCTTTTGTTTTACTGTTTGTTTGCCAACCCTTAAATATATGTAGTTAAATGGTAAAAAAAAAATGTAAAAAAAGTAAACTTTTGTTCAACTACTAACACTAATAGCACCAACAAAAACAACATGATGACAATAACAGAAAACAGAAATTTTTCTTTACTCGCTCCAATCATGAAAATTACAGAGAAGTAACAAAAAAAAATAGAAAAACAAATATAAAACAAACAGTTTTTCCGCCCGATCATCAAAAACTATAAACAACAGACGTCCAAAATGTGTATTAGTTAGCGATGGTGTCTGGTTTGAGAAGAAGCAATTTTGACAAGGCGATGGTTGTGGTGGGCGCGACATATTAACAACAATAAGTTCTTAGTTTCTTTTGCTAACAAATGTAAAATTTATTTAAAGTATAACTAGCGAGGGTTAAGTTTTTCATGGTTTTTTACTTTTGGTATAAATGTCAATTTAGGTGCCTCTGGCCACCCTTCTAATTTGTACTTCAATTTTCCACAACAAAGCATTTAATTTTTTCTTTTTTTTTTTTTTTTTTGCAAGAAAATACAATCAAATATTCAAGTGAAACGAATCGTTTACAATCTGGCAAAAATTATGAACGCTGAGTTTTTATTGTTATTTTTAATAAAAATTAATATAATTGAGGGAGGTTTACATTTGCGGTGGTGTGGGTGTTTGAGGGTTGATTTTTACGGTTTTTATATTTTCCATGTATGAACAGTTGTCTTGCAATAAAATATGCAGATGATTTATAAATATTTTTAATTTCACGCACTACTGTGTAATTTGGTGTACAGTGCCTTGCACTTCTACTTTGTTATATTGTAAATTGCTTTATATAATACTTTGCTGGCATAGGTTGGTAAAAATATTATATAATAATAATAATAAATTGATTCAAAATTTTTTCTGTCATTTTAATACATAATTTAACTATTTGACTTCAGAATCCGATTTCAAAATGATGATTTTTAAAATTAGACAACAAAAAGTTCAAAAAAAAAAGGAAAAAAGGTTATCACAGGCAAGAAATAAAGTTTGTGCTGAAAATGGTAGGCCATGATAATAATAATATTAATAAAATAAACAGTAGTTAAAGCATTATTTTGTTTTGTACATCATTACTCACGACGATTTGAGAAAAAAAAGCCATGCTTGCCCGTTGGAAAATACATAAAGCATAAAAGGAAAAAAAAAAATGAATAAATGATAAAACTAGTCCATTATCATCATAATAATAATAATAAAAAAAATATAGCAAAAAATGTGACAAAACGACTCAAAATAATCCATTTGACCAAATGACCATCTACTACACTAAACACAGCATATAGTAAGCAGGCTCGTATCTTGTATGATTGCTGCTTTCTTTGTAATGTTGATGGTTTGAGGAGCATGGTCAATTTAGTTGATTTATCTTAGATAAGACATCGGCATCAAGCTTATGAATTTTTTTTCAAATCGATGATTTTTTATGGCATTGTTTTTTCAGACTTTTATGATTTTTTTTTTTTAACAAAAAAGAATGCTGCCGTTAACTCATTTAAGCTGCATTTCAATTCAAATCAATTAAATCGAATTTAATTGGGAAAAATCATATACATTTATTTAATTTATTTATTTTATAAAAACAATTTTTTTTTTTGGTTGTTGTATGAATCGCATTAAAAGCGATTTTTTCATTGTTTTAAATGGAAAATTTATTTTTTAACCTCGTTTAAAATTTCATTGTTTTAATATAAATTTTTATTGATTAAGTATTTAGACTGGATATTAATTTCTGTATTGTTATAGAGAAAAGTATTCTATAATTGTTTGTTATGTTTGTTTTGTTATTCAGTTGTTAAAAAAAAATATTGATTGTGTTAATTATTTTTCAAATTTAATTACAATCGAATAAATTAAAGAAACGTGAAACAGCTATACTAAAGGATTGAAATCTTTGGTTAGTAAATTTTCCCAACTTAATTATTATTTTTCTTTACATTTTTTTCATATACTTCGCTTTTTATGTTCAAGCTTTGTAAGGAAAGCAGAAGTTTTTTATCTGTATTTTATTAGAATTTCATTAAAATTCAACAGGAACAACATTGAAAGTAAATTTAGCACATTCTTCGTACGTTGACGGTAGAAAAAGTAGATTCTTTTGAAAAATTCGTTAATAAAACGTCTCATTCATATATTTTACCTAATTAAATTCTAAAAACTATAATATTCTACTGATTATTACTATATTTTTTTTACTTTATTTTTTTACTTTTGATTATTTAGATGGAATTTTTAAATGACAATAAAGAAGACTTTAATACCAACTACTGCAATTATATATTTTGCAACATCAGGAACGTGATATGATTTGTTAAATTTCTTTTATATCAGAATAGCCAATTACAATATATCAAAATAGGTAGAAAAACCGATAACCATTAAAGATATTAACTAAAATTGTGTGCAATTTTGTGTTATTGATTTAATCGTTGAATTGATTTTAAAATTCCATTTTATTAGATAGTTTTGAATATATATATTTTTTTTCATTTAACTGAACAGGAATAAAAATACAAGAAGAAATAATAAATAAATAGGGTTGTGGTTGTTTAGGGCGTTTATACACTTCTTGAACTTAATATTCATAACTGAACATCTGGCTGCTTTTTTTACGAATGAAAAAAAAAATTATCAATAGTTTATTTTTTTATTATTACAACATATTATTATTATTATTATTATTTTATGTTTATGTTTCTTTACACTAAACTTTTCCTCCTCCCATGTTGTACTCGTTTTGTTCTTGTATGGTAGACTTTTTATTTTGAGTTAAAGCGTCATATTGTCGTGATTTTTCTTTCTTTTTTATTTTTCCCAATTCGTTAATAATAGTTTTAAAGAACCGATACGAATATTTTATTTATTTATTTATTTATTTATTTATGTTTATCAATGTTTGATTGTTCTGTTCTTTATTTTTAGAATATTTTTATAGCATATTGTGAATTTTTATTATAACTTGAAATATATTTCCTATTTCGATTATTTTTATATATTTTTTTTTTATTATTGCTCTACGTTTATTATTATTATTTTGCATATTCTTTACATTTTTCATTTTTTTTTTTTATAAATAAAAATTAAATAATAATAAAAGGACGTATAATGGGATTGTTAAGTACTAGAATGCGCTGAAATATATTCGTTGTTATTTAATGTTTTTCCGTAGGAGTAGAAAAATTCTAGTGGTACTTGAGTCTCACATGATATAAATAAATAACTAAAATGATGATCATGATAACAGAGAAATAAGAATCATATGAGAAGAACGCACATTAGACGACCATGACATAAAAATGTTTAACTTTTGGTGAGTGTAATAAACAAAAAGTTAATGTTGATACATAAATCATTAAGTTAAATAAATGAATGTAGAAATAAAGATATTAAAGAAATGGCCAGTAGCTTCCTGTCCTTGACTTTAAATGCAGTTGTTGTCCATTTCTATTTTTATTTTTTCATTTTTATTATTATTAAAAAAATTCTTATCATTTTATCGAAAATCACCATCATCAGTATCAACAACAGGAAATAAAGCGATTTTTCTACTGTAATCTGTAAATCCAAATACGAAAATAAATTACTTAGAAAATCAACAACAAATCAGCTAGCCTATAGATAGAAAGATGATACACCAAAAAAAAAAAAATTCATCCAACTAAAAAAATTTTTCTTTGAATTTTGTTATTTGATTTGTAAATAAGTTAAAAAAAAATGTTGCTGTCTGTGAATATACATATAAACATCATAAAATCATAGTCAGAATATAAAAATATGCATGAATGGTATATAAAAATGATGAAAATCATAAAAATAACTAAGACCTAAAGATACTAAAATGATTTTCAGTTTTCTTTCCTTTTTTATTTTTTTTTTTTTTGTATATATTTTTCCCTTTTAATTTTTTGTTTTTTTTTCTTTTGCCCTTCTGTATATCTTTTTATATTTTTCACATATGTTCAAAGATGGAAAATAGAAAATTTATTTTCTGTTACTAAATTTATTTATGCAAATTATAAAAAATTTGTTAAAAATCAAGGAAAATCAGTAAAATAAGTCATGAGTCATTGCGGATTTTTATTACTTGTTATTTTTGCTTTCCTTATCACAATGTACGCTGGTAGACTAACTTTCTTAACGTATAATCTTTACAAAAGACATTTCACTTTGGACAGTGACTATCAAATGTGTATATTGGTTATACAATTCATTTTTATTTTAATCTATTTTACACAAAATCAACCAATATTATCCGCATTAATTTCATATATAGTTAAAAGCTGACTCAACGTAGAAAATCAATTTGATACAAATAAAATAATATTAATAATAATAAATATTAAAAGAGAATAAAATAAATTGTTGATTTTCAACAAATGATAAAATTGAATTTTTGGCACAAATAAATTTCTATTTCGGTATTTTTATATATTTCCAACATTTTCTATATATTTTTTATAAAATTTATTGTAATGCCAACTAATTTTTATTTTCTTGATATCTTTGCAAAACCTCTACAAGTAAATTAGCTCAAATTTTCCACTTGAATTAATTTAATTTTTTATTCACTTCTTTATATTTATTTTTATTTTTTTGTGGTCGAATTACATGTGTCTGATAGTTAAATAAATTGTAATTGGATTTTATCAACCAAAAACGAAACAAAAAAAATCCCTAATAAGAGTCCCGTGAGGCTTTGCTATATATTTATAAATTTTTTTTAAGTTTATTGCTTACCCATGTACATAATATCGTTTGCCCTTTTCTAAACGAAGGGGTGATTTTTAGCTTACATTACAGAACATAAATAGAATAAGCTTATTAAAATACAACGAAAATAGCGACACCCCATATTTTTAAACTAAAATTTTATTCACTGTAATAATAACTCCCTTAGTTGACCATAGTTTATATTTATTTTAGGTGGATATACAAAAAAAAAACAAATTCTTCTTCGGTTTTAATATAACATTGCTGTACTGGTATAACTGGTATAATATGACAAAAAATTTAATTTATGTAAAACACAATCAATAAAAATAACAATTAAAACATAATGTATATTATGTGTAATTCATTTTATTTGCATATAAACTTTATTAAATTATCAGATTTAATTGTCCATAATTGAAAATATTTCTCTATAACGTATTCCCAACACTTTTTGTAATTAATGCTTAAAATTTTAATTTCATTATAATTTAAATTACATATATTTTTACTGTCACTATTTTTATAAAACAATTTTATTTTAATATCATCATTGCAACTCTCTAATAAATTTAAAAATTGTGACAGCAATTCTATTTTAGATATTTTTAAACGTCCATCTTTTGTGTTTAGTTTCTTTTTCGTTACACCTTGTCTTTTGCCATTTATTGCAACCTCCAATGGACTGGAAATACAAAATAATAATAAAATATTTGCTAAGTGAAAAATCATCAATGTTCTCACCTATCATCAACAAGACACCAAACAATACTGGCGGGTGAAGGTTGCAATTGTTCATTTTTACAATGCTTAAACATTAAACCTTTATCAGTAGTTTGAAGAATTTTAGGTTTTTGCATTTTAAACATTGGAAATTTCTTACTAAATTCTGTATTATCGTTATTGTAATTTATTTCCCATCTTCGCCACAATGCTCTTTCCATAGAATCCTTATCGAAAGAGGCATTATAACAAAATGTATATGTTTTTAAATAAATAGGTTCCGTTAGAACTGTTAATAATAATGCTCCTTGGCATCCAATAATGTTCCATCTAGATAATTTATCACTACATGATACAGACATTGTTTTAATTCCACGTCCAGGTTTGGTTCTTATTTTACATTCATCTTGAGACATTGAATTTTTACTGACTTCTATAAGTTTTGCGCCAGTATAAATAATTTCACCAAAATCATTTGTAAGGATTATTTTCAATTTTTTTGCTTGTGGTTCATCGAAATTCATAACTGAGCTTTTACTAATAGCCGAAGTAAATATAGATGCATCCCCGCATGGTGCATGAGTTGTAAAAAAATGAAAACTTATCTCATTTTTTAACTGAAACAATTTTCTATCAAAATTGTACTCAAATATTGAAGATTTCTCAATTTTAATTTCATTATGAATTTGCTGAAATAGGTACCGTAGGAATCCACGACGAGACATAACTTCTGCGTGACTGTCGTTCAATATGTCGCCAAATTGACTTAACTGATGGCTCCCTATGCATTTTGTACCGGTCCCTAAGGATACTATTTCCAATGTATCATTAATTCCTTCATGTTTTACTATACAAGATAATACTGTCCACTCTTGTCCGAAAACTGGTTTTCCGGTTTTAGGTATATTTTCAAATTTGTCTAAACATATTTTGGCAATACGATCAGCAAAACTCATAGCTGATTAACAATATATTTATAAATAAAATAAATTTAAATAATCTTTTAACTTGTGTAAACTGTGTGGGCTTGTATTAAATCCTACTATGAAGTTAATAATCTATCATTTAAATATTGTATAAACGTAACACTATTAATCGAGTAAATAATAATTGAATATTTGAAACTTTTTATTTTGCACATTTTTTATATTTTATGAAAAGATTCATATTATATTCTATTTTGATATTAGAAAAATTCTTTAATCACACGTGCGTTATAATATTTGTTATTATTTTTTGACATTTGAAATGACAACAAATGCACACATTGAGAAAAATTGAGAAGCGTGAAGGCAGCAAAAGGACATTTTAAATCATTTCTAAACCAATCTAAAAAATTTGGCTTTGTTAAACATTTTAATTTTTAATAATATTATAAAATTGTATTAGTTAATTCTCTTTTAATAAACATACAATTTAATTATTAATATTTAAAAAAATAAATTAGCATTTCAAAAATTTCCCACTATTACATATCTTTTAAAGATATATTGGGTAATACTAAATACAATATTTTCTCTTCTCATTCTCTTTCAAAAGTGACATGACTTATATATCTGACTCCTTTCTTCTTACTAATAATTACGATTAAACTAGACTCTATTTTCCTTGTCAAAATTAAAAACCTTCATCTATAGTAACAAAAAAAACAAAAAACAATAATCTAAAAACGTAAACGTGTTTATTTATATTAAAATTAAAATACGATTCTAAAAATTAAAAATAAATATAAATAAATCTATTTACAAATAAAATATTAATCGAAAAGAAAAGCTAAATATTTAAGTGAAAATAATAAAATAAATAAATACAATTTAAACAGTTAAAAAATACATGTTTAAGTAAAGATAAAGGCTAACCAGGAAGAGAATAAAAAGAAAAAAATTATACAAAGTGTACTACAATTGTAAAAAGGCATTATTAAATCGCCCAACAAAACAAATATATGTATATATATATTATATATATCTATATATTTGTATTGCGCTTTTAATTATAAAAATAGTTTTTTTGTCAGAATTTTTTTTTTATTATAATAATTAACAAATTGCTTTTCAACGACAAAAATAAATTTGTTTATTTTATTTTGAAGTGAAATTAAAAGGTGGTTTTTTGAAAATAATAAATATTATAATATTATTTTTTTTTTTTGGTTAAAATTATTTTGACATATTGTTGGCTTACATGTGTATATTTTTTTATTAAATAAAATAGTTTTCTTATTTATAAAAAAAAATAATTATTATTTCTAGTAAATGTTTAATCAAAATGAATACCGATATACTGCAACAGGATATACAAAGTTTATTAGAATATTTTGCAAAGTCAATGTACAAAGCAAAAGATTCTGAAAATGGTACAATGGTAAATATATTTTAAAATAATTAAATTAAAATTAACTATTTTGTTTACATTTTCATCTTATTAAAAAGAAATGAAAAGAAAAAAAAAAAAACTACGTGTTAAAAAATTTAATAAAAATAATTAAACATGATAAACGCATGGGTTTATAACCTTTGTTATTGTTTTTAATCGAAAACATGTTTACGTTTTTTTTTATTCAATTTTACGCCTGCTTTGATTATTTAATTTTTTTTTTTTTTTTTTTTATAAATAAAAAAAATGATTATCATTTTTTTTTAAGTTATGTAATTTTTGTTTTATTAATTTTTATTATAATTCTTTTTTTCATTTTTTTTTATTGGTTAAATCCCAAAATAGAAATTGAATGAAAAAAAAATCGAAACAATGTGATTTTCACATGGGTGGTTGTCCTAGTTTTTATTATAGTATTTTTTTTCTGCTAAATATTATCGCTTGTATAAGAAAGTGGAAATATATGTCAATAAATTTTACTTGCGCATAGACATTTTATGCGGTTTTATGTTGCATGCTAAACCTTTTTCGTTGTTAATGGGGAAAATTTACATTCAAGTATTTTACGGTATTTTTAATTTCCATTGATTTTCTAGAGTTTTTTTTTTTTTTTTTTTAATAATAAGCAACAATTTGTTCTTGTTTTCACCGGCATTACTTTAAAATATATATCTTATCGTTGAAAAAAAAGGTATTTTTTTTAATGCAGAAAATTGCGATAATCCTTTATAAAAGGAATTAACATTTTATAATAATAATAATAATATTAAAAAAAAAGAGAAAAGAAATTTAATTAATTGTTATTACTTTCTATAAATTCTAAGTAGTAGTGTATTAACCAGTAAATAGGTTTAAAAGAACAATAACATAAAGTAACCTTCACTCTTGTATACTTTTTGTTATCTTGTTATTTATAATATTATTATAAAAATATATTAATTTGTTTTCAGGCACATGAAATAATGGAAAAATGTACATCATTAATGAAACACGATTATAATGTTATTGAAATAGCAAATACAAATGGTGAACTTTCTTCGCATTATCCTAGCCAAATTTTAATACCAGAATATGAATTGAATAATAAGATAAATTCAGCAGCAAATGGATTTATTCCAACAACATCATCTTCATCATCAACCGTATCGTCGTTGGGTGGTAATGGTGTTGCTACAGTTGGTGCTAATGGAGGAGTCACAGCGCAACAACAACAAAGACAACAGCAAACCATATATGAAAGCACATACGATGTTAATAAATTGCGAGATTTAATTAATAAAGCGAGATTTGCAAGATGTCGTGCTAGATTCCCATTACCTGTAATATTATATAAAGGAAAGTATATTTGTCGTTCAGCAACGTTATCTGGTGGTCCAGAAATTTATGGACGTTCGGGTTTAGATTATTTATTTTATGGGCTCGATACTGCACCAACTAAAACGAGTACAATAAATGGTAGTAAACAAATAATATTATTCATAATTTGTAATACTTAAATATTTCATATACCATTCATATTAGAACCTGATGCATTTGAAGCACAAGAATCTTATCCAGAGCAGTCATTTGGTGATGATTTAAAGGAAAAAAATTGTGATTGGCAATTATTTGATCGTGTTCGTAGTCAAGATATTAAATTATTAAAAACATTAAATATAGGTACAATTGTTGATTTTATGGTTGAAAAGAAAAAAGTCAAATTTGGAATGAAGTGAGTTTTGGATGTTGTAGATAATTTGTTGGTTTTTTTAATTAATTTATTTATTTATGTTTTATAGTGTAACCTCATCGGAAAAAGTTGATAAAGAAAAACGTTACTCAAATTTTACAATAATATCATTACCATATCCCGGTTGTGAATTTTTTCGTGAATATCGTGATAACAATTATTCGGGTGAGGGTTTAGTGTTTGATTGGTCACAGGCACATGTTGACGCTAATATTGATGTACCAGACGATAATTCAACATCACAATTAAGTATTGATTGGGATAATTATAAAGTAATTATTAATAAAAAATAAATAATCCAAAGTGAAGGAAATATTCAATGATTTTTAGGTCAAATAAATTTTTTTATTAATTTAAATTAATACTTTTCTCTGATAATAATCTTCACTTGAAAATTTTTGTTTTTACTTTCCTTTGTGATTTATTTTTATGTTGTTTTTTATATTAAATTAATAATTACATTATTTATTTGCAGATGTGGGACTTAGTTAGCATAACAAAAAATTATTTAAAATTATTAATCAAATATTTACAAGACAATAATAGTGGTTTATTAATACATTGTATAAGTGGTTGGGATCGTACTCCATTATTTGTCTCATTATTACGCTTATCATTATGGGCAGATGGTTTAATACATCAGCAATTAAATCCAATACAAATATTATATTTTACAATAGCATACGATTGGTATTTATTTGGACACAATTTACCCGATCGATTGTCCAAAGGCGAAGAAATATTTTTTTTCTGTTTTTATGTATTAAAACATTTAATGGATGATGAATTTAGTTTAATTGGTCAAAGGTAATTATTGTTTTAAATAGTTGATATACTATAATCAGTAAAAAAAAAAATTAATATGATTGCAGATATAAAAGTAAACATAGTAGCGGCAGTAGCAGTATTGGAGTATTACGAACGGATAGTGAATGTATGTTAGATGGCATTCTATTCGATGGTGAAAGTCGGGGTAGCAGTATATCTTTGAATTCAACATGTTCATGCGTTAGTACAAAGAGCCATCAAGATGTAAATTCTATTCCTATATTTAATGATGAAAACTTAAATGGGTATGTCCGAAATATAATTTTTAATTGTTGCTTGAATTTTTAAAAATATTTTATAACAATTCCAGTAATACATCATGGTTAGCACATAGTCACGATAGCAATAGTAGTATTGGTTGTATATCAACAGATAGTTCAAATAATGGTTGTTTAAATACATCACAACACCAACAAGCATGGTCCCCGCAACCGATTAATGGTAAACGTACTAGTCCTGTACAAGTACCAATAACAACGAATCATAAAGTACGACAACGTAATGAATCCTCATCATCATTATCAGTTGGTAGTTGGCAAATGATAAGTGGTACCGGTAGTTTACGTAGTTCAAATTCAACAACATATTGTAATCCAAATACAACCGTCTCAAATCAAACAATGAATGCACAATCCAACAATGTTGGAAGTAGTCTTAATTGTAATAGTAATAATGGTGGTGTATTAGAACAAAATAATGTACCAACAACATCTAGTAATAATATAAATAATTCACAAAGTGCAATCAATACTAAAAATAATACTTTATTAGCAAATAATTCGACAAATAGTCAGCAACAGCAGAACACCGCAACGAATGCTACTAATTTACAAAATCAATTATCACAAGAGTCTAGTTGTTGTACAATAATTGATGATGATTGTTTTTCCTCATCTACATTTAGTAATGATATTTGTTTTATGTAAGTTTATTTATTTATTAATTATTTTTTACATTAATAATTTTGTTGCTTTTCCTTTATTGTGTGTACTCAATATTTCTGATTTTATTTTCTATATCTTGAATATCATACACTTGCAAGTATTTATTTGCCTTAGTTAAAAAAAGAAAAATTATTTCTTTATTCATTATTAGAATTAATTAATTAATACTTTGAAATAATTTAAATTCCCATCACTATTTTTCTGATTTAAAATGGTAATAAAGCACACAAAACGATTAATGACATCATTTTCTTCTGTTTTTTCTGTTATATGTATGCAAATTAATTGAATTTTTATTTTATTTTAACACAGGAGACGTGACCGTTTAAATGCTGTACGTTCATTATTCTATCATTGTTATTGTTCAACAATTGGTTTTAAATTTAAAAACGGGCCTGATTCAGCACTAGGCACATTATTAGGAAATTTTGCAGAAAAAGTTGGTTTAGCACAACGGACATCAGTTTAATGGAAAAATAATACTTTTTAAAAACATTTATGTTTATTTTGCCATCAATTGTTGAATTTTTTTCTTTTTTTATTTAAATAATGACAAATAACGTTTTTTTTTTATAAATTGTAAACTCCAAAGCATTAAATCTTCCCAAAATATATAACAATAATTCTCAAATATTTACATTATTTTTTATTGTTAAAATTTAAAGAAAAGAAATTCAACAAACAATGAACAAAAAAAACACAAAACTAGCCTTTTTATTAATAATTAAATTTGAATTATTATTTAATTATAGAAATTATATAA